>CM057819.1:53838143-53900643 GCA_030067965.1 Latrodectus elegans
TTTATTAAGCTATCATAATACTGTAAAATTCAGTTTCATAACTTTTACTTATATATGAAAATTAAAAGTATTTTCTATAGAAAGTCATCAGTCAATTTAAACGCAATTATTTTATTCACAAAGTTTAATTATTGTAATTATTTTTACACTTATGAAAATAATGTCTTGAAAACATACATAACAGTTGCCTTTCTTTTTCTTTCACAAATAATAAATAATCCTTGAATTATTAAAGCAATAGATGAATTAAATAACTTTATTCATAATAAGCAACAGAGTTTTTTGAGTTAACAATATGAAAATAAAAATTATAAAAAATAGTAAAATAATTTTCATTTCGAAATACAAGATTGCATTACAATTTTTATTATTATCTTCTTGTTTCCCTTCACTTTATCCAGAGACATTTTGCATCTTCTTCTTTTACTTCTTGCCGAGTTTGTAGTTCTTATATCTGGGAATAGAAATTTTCAAATGAATTAATGAATAGGCATTTTTGATGTTTATTTCCTGAAACACATCATTGAAAATATTTCCAATTAAAATATATGTAAAATATTCAATATAAAATAATAAATAATAGTTCACACAAATATATTGAAATTAAAAATTTTAGGTTAAAATACAGGAGGCTATTTTTAATCTAGATGAAAATATCCTAAACAATTTTCATGACATAGACAATTCACTGATATCATAACACAAAAAAGAGAAAAAGTAATAAATATGATTCAAAAACTGTAAAAAAATAATATGTAAAATTAAATGAAAATTATTTTCCCAATTTTCACTAGACAAGTTGTATCATTGTAACCAGTTAGTTGACCAGACACATTGTTTAATTTAATAGTCCAGTAAGAAATTTTATAATTTCCCTACTCTAAAGCTGACACAACAAAATTATCAATACTGTATATCTGACACAACAAAATTATCAATACTGTATATCTGACACAACAAAACTATTAAGTGCTATAAATAATAGTAATATTTTAATGTATGGATTTCAACGGATAGTGATTCAAAACAATTTCTATTTAAAAAAATAGAATTCATTCTTAAAAATTTAATAATTTTTAAAGAGAAGAATCCAAAAGGGAATTACGCACAAATTCTCTTTCTCTATACTAGGCTCTTTAAAAAAGGGTTTAACATTATTATTAACATAAACAATATTTTGTTTTTCATTTTGTTGAATCAAACACTATTTCAAAGAATATTTTGAAACTTCATAATCAATTTAACTGAATTGTTTATAATCAGAAATATTTTAAAACATTAACCTCTTTATTGTTTTTCTCTACAGAAATCAACATTTTCTCTTTAGCATCACTCGTTAATATACAAGCATTCCATCCTCTTAAAAATAGGTTTGTTCAACTCTTTTAACATTAGTATATTTACGTGCTTTATTTCTATGATTTTTACATGCATGCTTCCTACGATTTATTTTGTAAACATTTAAATAATAGTTTTTTTAAGTTTTAGATTAATTTAAAATTTTAATTTCTATAAAAATAACCAACATGTTATAAATATTCTTCACATATTTGAATAAAATAGTAAAGCTTAAAAATATTTAAATAAAATTATATTCTTAATTGCATTTTTTTCCAATTTGAAATATGATCCTAAAATGTTAGAAAAAAAAAAAAACCAAAATACATTGTTTACTTCTGAAAAACTTTATTTCTTGTAAAAAATTTAAATTCCTTAGTTTAAAAATTATGGTCTTTTTTAGACTGAAAATATCTTATACCTTATTTAAAAAAAGGGAAAAAATATTTCCCTTTTCAATTTATTTTTGAGTAAAACGTTTTAGAGAATTAAACAGCAATGATATTGCTAGTTTTATACTTCAATCTTAAGTCATAATTTTTTATAGATTATCATCTAAAGATAAAGTCATAATATCGACAAAAAGAAATTTTAAATTCAAATATTAAGTTTTTGTAAAAAAAAAGAAGAAAAAAAAACAATCATTTATAAATAATTAATAAAAATATCTTACTGAGGTATTTTTGACAAATGAAAAAAATGTTCCTACTGCAAAAGAGGAAGTTTCATATTTGTTATTTACAATAATTATTAAGTGCTTGCGGTCGGAAATTTAATTTTTGAAATGGTTTCATGCTAGTTAAAGGAGTTCCAAAAGAATGAAAATCTAAGCATTTTCAAAAGTTATCACACGTAAACTTTGTTCTTTTAAAATGCAAATTGCTTTTTTAAAAATTATTTTCTTTACAATTAACTTTGACATATTTTAGAATTTATTGAAATGAATAACCAATGCGTAAAATTTTTGAAAAGTATTAAATATGCTATTGGTCTTCAAAATCAATACTTGGTAAATCGTTAGATGATTTATACGGCATGAAATTAAAGCTGGTATTTAACACTAATGCTTGTTTAATAAGCATGACATCGCATCTGGTTTGTCATTCGAATTACTCTATTGAATTTTATGTAAGTTTTTTCAATAAGATACAAAAGTAAAAATTCCATGCCTAATATGTGACATTTTTAAGAACATATTTTTATTTCTTAATATACGTGTTGCGTTTTCATTTAAACTTTCTTAATAAAATGAATCATTTTTTTTTATTTTACAAATAAGTAAGGAAAAAAACTCATGAAAAAGTTATTTAACATACATTTTTTAATTTTACTCGAATTTTCTTATTATCTTACACTGCTCACTACGATTTAAAATTGTCAAGTTGTATTAACAAATAAATTAAATTTCACCTTTCCATATAGAACAGAGTTTTAATCAAAACTTAGAAAGCTGTTTTTGGATTTCTTCTTGTTAACTCAAGGAGATTAAAAGTTGTCTCAAAATGAAGTTCAACCAATTACTTAGTTTGGATCGTCTCAAGATTTGAATGGAAAGACAAGATTTGAAGTGTAGCGAAAATGAAGTTTGAAACCCTTTTCTCACAATTTTCGGAAAAGGAATATTCTATGTAATGTTTTAGTTTAAGGATATTTTAAATATAATTTTGGTTAGAAACTTAGCCTTAAATTATTCTGCAGCTGTGGACATGTTAATTAGGATGTTTAAGAATTACATTTGCATTCCTCTCTAATATATGAAGAATATTTTGAAACATTGATAATTAAGTTAATGAATGAATTGCTTTTCGGATAAAAAAACGTTTTATCATATTTTTAAATGAAAAGCTATTTAAATTAAATTTCACACTAAATCTATTCAGATTTATTGATAGAAGTAGTAAAAATCCAAATAAATAGTGTAAAATATCTTTCTGTAATTTGTAAAAATTTTATTTTAAATATCTCATTTGAAATCCACCCATAAGTTTAATTAAAAACAAATGAAAAAGAATCAAAGTTAATATAATTTAAATTAGAATTTTTGAATAATGTCATGTTTTTTTTTTAATTTATTAGGGAAATTTGGATTTATCATTCGGTAAAACTGAGTATTTCAATGAAGCTTGCAAGATTTGCGATTTTTCTGCTTGATTTTATTCATCAATTTTCTCTTTCATGTAGTTTCCAAAGTAATATATTGTTTAGTTAATATATATATATATATATATATATATATATATATATGAAGTGTATTTGGAAATATTCATTCTTAACTAGTACGTTATTGTTCTATTTAATTTATTACTTTATCTCACATCTTCTCATATAGTAAAAAGTATCAAAATGTTATCCTCAAATGTATCATAAACATATCACCTCATTTTTTATTTAGGGAGTTGAATTAAGTTCTTATATAAATGACTTCTTGAACTATCTATTTTCTGTAATAAATAAAATGGGCAAAAAGTATATTGATTGTTTAAATGAAAATGAATTTAATATCTTAACATAGAAATTGAGTCATATTAGGAAAAAAATATTTTTCGTAGGATTAAGTAAAGTTATTAAACGAAGATGATATTGTGTGTTATATTAAATACTCATAAAAATAAAAGAAATGTAGAAATTCAGAAATTTCTTTGTCAGAAAACATTTTTAATAAAAGTTTGAAGAAAATTTAAACACTAATTAATATGTGTTTTGTGATGACACAATTATAACTCTATCTTTACTCTAAAAGAATTAAAAAGGTAGTCAATGAACGAAAAGTATCCAGAACAAATGCTGAGTAATTTTTGATTAAAAAAAATAGAGGCTTTCCTTGTAATAAAAAGTTGAGAAGGATTTTGATGACTAGACTTTGATGACGTAAGAGCAAGTTTATATTCCTGTCAATTGTACCCAAGATATTAGAATACATATAGCTTACAATACAAAATTAGAAATTCATACAATTTAAAATTTCTACAGAAAAGGAAAGAATTTCAGTATAATAATTAATGAAAATTTTATAAATATAATTCATGAAATTAATATTTTTTGGTTTGTGAAATATCGATATTAATAATCAAAATCTCTTCGGAGTATGCAATATTTTTTTAGATATCACTCATCCAGTTTTTGAGGGTTTTTTTTTTACTCAAAATGCTCTTCATTAAATTAAATTCAGAATCATGGCAGCTCTCATGGGATCAAGGTCCTCAGCGCACATATCAGCTTTCTTGACCGATGTCCTTGGGTATGAAACATTTGTCCTGGTTAAAGGTTTAGCCTAATGCGAAACCCATAGTATTTAGTTCCTAAGCAGGCTTGGTACTCACTTTTATAAACGCATCAAAGAAAAGGCTAAGTCGACCCAGCCTGAGGATCAATCCTTGGAAGCGTACCTTGAATTATATAGCAATAATTTATTTCGAAATTAATTTATAAGAGACTAGTTTTTCTTACCTCATATAATAAATTCATATTATTTTATATATAACCATGACATTTTATTTTTATAATATATCATACATTTAATAATAATATTTTTAAACAAACCTTTCTCACATATCGAGCTACTGCAAGCAACACATTATCTTGTAATTATTTACACAAAAATAACTGCAATTACTTACAGAAATATTAACAATTGTTAATTGTTTTGATCGCATTGCTTTATTTTAAATTTTGTTATTTTTTTGATGACAGAATATTGGCTAATACTGCGTAAGTTGAGTATAACTTAGTTACTAAAGCTAAAAAATTAAAAGCTAGTATAGATTGTATTATTTTATGCTTGTAATAATTTGTTGCGTTTAGATGACTAATTTTCTGATTGAATAATTAATTTCAGATACATAATAAAATATTTATAATTACTGTACCCTGAATTATATAGCAATAATTTCTTTCGAAATTAATCAAGGATTATTTTTTTGCTTCAAAAATTACTATTTTGTTCACATTTTCGTAGATAGAAACATATTAAAAATATTATACGCTAGCAATAAAATGATATTATAAAATTAAAATACTTTTTGAAAATTGCTTAAATTCTTTCTATATGCTTAAAAACATATGTTTATAAGCATTTACTAAATTTTATAGCAATATTCCTAATATTTTATATTATAAATCATTATATTTGCAATTTAATTATAAAAATCGGCTTTGACTTTTTGCTATCTACTATACATTTAAAAAAAATCTCAAATTTTATTATGGTACAATATTAAAATTACTTTATTACCACAAATATTTATCTTAAGTCTAGTTTCAAAAAGGCGTAGAACCTTTTCTTCTGTTTTATCCAACGATTTAATAAAAATTTATCATTATCAAAAAATAAGCGAAATTTATTATTTTTTGATAATGTTAACATTTTCTTAAATCGTTGGATGCAACAAAAAATGGGTTCTACGTGTTTTTCATGAAAAGTACACTCGTGAACAACTATACAATATACTTGATAATTACAAGTAAGAAAACTTTATTATTTGTAATTTTCAAGTAATTATATTGTTTAGTTGTTCACGAGTGTAATTTTGATAGATATTCTCTTAGAAATGTGTTGTTCATGATATCGTTATGCTTTTAATTTTTAAGTCAAAAGAGTTTTATTGAAAGTCATATATACTTTAAGTTCAGGGAGTTGATCCTTTGATGGTGACATCTACCGGAGGAGTTAAGAATAAAGTCATACTTTTACCTTCGTTGGGCTCTGGTTAAACGAAAGACGCGCCCTTCTGATTTAAATTGGTATAGCGAGCTTGACTTGTCCAAGTGTCACAAGTAACAACAACATTTTAAAATCGTAAATCTTCTCCAAATAAAATAATAAGAATTTAGAGAACTGAAAAATTCAAATTATTTAAAAATTATCATTCGTGCATTAATATGCTTCAATGAATGGGTTTACTTGCCATGTACTTCATTTTACGTAACAATGTACTTCATTTTGTGAAACATTTTAAACAAAATGGTACGAATTAAATGCTTAATTTTTCGCTTCATTCCAAGCAAATGTTTTACCTGATACAACAGTTCAATTAATGTAAATCCATCTATTATAAATGATTTTATAAAATATGCTATGAAAGGAATATATATATTTGTTTAAATAGCTTAAATAAAAATCAAAAACCCTCGTAAATAAGCTTAACTAGAAAATACATCTTTTAATCTTCTAATCTGTTTTAATAAAGAATAGAATTTGAAGATGAGATCGAACTCACTTGTTCTTAAGTGCGCCATGTGAATATTAGGCTATTTACTGCTTCCTTAATCTAGATATATTAATGGCAAGCACATTCTGTGGAGAAAATAGCAATGGGCTGAACACCGCTATCATTATTAAGATAAATAGCATGTAGTGAATTGTTGAATACAGAGCATCAACTTAAATGTCATTTCTCTGCCTATCTATATTTATGACTATTATGAAGGGATATGCATTACATAAATAAATTATTTTGTTTTTATTTTCAAGATGTCTTGAACGTTGGAGAAACGTGTATTAAAGATAAACAGTTTAAGGATCAGGAAAAGCTTTATGTAAATGAGGATTAAAGCATCAAACAAAATTAACATCGAGTAAATATAAAAATAATAAGTCTTATATTTGTTATACAGTAAACATGATATTTTAAAAACATTTATGCATTTGATTTGATATCGTTAAGCATAATTCAGAAAAAAATACCATGTTTTTGAATGTAATTTATATATTTAGCACTAAATTACAATTTATTTTTATAGATGATATGTATTAAATATTTTCATTTGAAATTTATAGGATACTGAGTTGTTTGAAATTTAAAAATAAGGTTTCAATTTTTTTATTAGGCTTCGAAGTAGTAATTATTTAACAATAAAAGTATATATGTTTTAATATTTAATAATTCCAATTAGCCTTTGAGTGAATTTACATTCAACTACTTTTGCATATTAAATAATGTCCGATAATAATTTTTTATATTTTTTATAATAAGATATTTACACAAATCAATGAGTTTTCTTCTATGAAATTGTCTCGTGATATTTTTTAGTCATTTTGCTAATAAGATTTTATTTGAAATAAATGTTTTTATCATTGTGTAACTAATAACATGAAACTGAAAAAAGTAATATTTTAATTCTCATTTTTGGGTTGAAATACAGAATTTGGTAAAACTACACATTAATGATTTGTACAAAATCTTAAAAAATGTAAAATTTCAGCTGCAATAAATACACAATATCATTATGTATGCGTTGAAGATTAAGTTTTACACTTGAATTAATAAAAAAAGCCATACAGCCTATATTATTGTTATAACTTCGGTTCCCTCCTAGAGGTCTCGGGTACGAATCCGGAAGAAAGATTAGGTTTTCTGCCTGTTCTGTAAAAGAAAGTAGGATGCCCTCTTGTTCAAGTTTGGAGTCCTCGAAAAAATGTTCCGTATCTCTGTTGATTTGTCCTTCCTCATGCACATCAGATTGAAATATATGAACAAAAAATCTATGAACGAGCATTTAAACATGTTATATATATATTCTCCATTAATAATGATTCACTTTTTTTCAAGCTTGGCCACATGGTCAAAAATGCATTTTTCGAAAACTTGCAGACCAAGTAATCGTATTCCATTGATAATCGAATTAACTTTCGCTTTTATATTTGAAAAGTATTTTGAAACTTAATAAAAATATTGATCACTTTATCATGTTAATGCACGAAGACAAATATTTCTAATTTTCAGGACCTTTCTTCAGGACCTTCTTTCTGTGCCATTTTATGGCTTTAATAGCAAAAGTAATAAAACATTTATAATATTGTTTTGTTCATGAATGCAAAAAAAAAAAAAAAAAAAAAAAAAAAAAAACCATTTTATTTTACTTATGGGAGAATTTTGAAAACACTAAACTGAAAATTCTACTCTGCATGCAAAATTCTTGCACGTTGTACGACACAAATGTGGCATGAGCCCTTAGTATAAAATTTAAAATTTTGAAACACATACTGAAAATACTTAATTTATTATAAAAAAAAAAACATAACTATATTTATGGACTGAAACAAAAATTACCAAGAAACGTTTTTGTTTGATCAAAATTTGTTAAAAAATACATAAAAAATTCAGAATGTCAAAAAATTAGAATAAAATCTAAATAACATGATTTTGGAATTAGTCTTTAGAAATCCTGTCTCTGAATCTCTCTGTTCTCCAGTGTCATCTAAAATGAATTCAAAAATTTTCCAAGATGAAAAAGCTGTTATTTTCATTTGAATAATTCACCATAGACGACTACTTTAGAAAAGTGTGGTGGTAATGATCTGGAGACTAAGTTAAATTTTTTAAAATTAAAGAACCTTTGTAAATATATTCCTGTCGAATGAAAAACCAAAAAGATTCGTTACCTTATGAGGAAATATTTATTTCATTTCCATAAGACTCTGGTTTTAGCCCAGTATTTTTTAATTAATTTATTTTATTGCAGAATTTTAATAATGATAACCAGTCATTATTTAAAAAATATAAAATAATTAGCCTAGTTGAATTTTATTTGAAGATTTCGATAACAAATTGCGAAATCATGTCATCTTTTATATATTTTAGTTTTACCCCACATTAATTTTAACTCAAACATATTTGCACTTAATCATCACTAACTATAGTAGTGTATACTTAAGGGAGAGCACATAGTTTAAATAAAATTTTTCCTAAAAAGTAGGTTTTATTAATTGACTCCGCCTTTCATTGTGTCAAAATCATTATTGAGTGATTCCATTATTCATGGTCCATAAATAACCAACAGAAATTATGTAAATATATTTAAAATTTTTAAAGAACCGTCGTTGGGTAACAATTTAAATCTTTCAAGACACATTTTCTTTTCAGTAAACAATTAAACATATATTTTCTAAAATATAAGAAATGAAAAAATATAAAATAGTTATTTCTTAATGATATCTTATGAATTTCTTAAGAATATTCATGTTCTTTTTATTTATGTAGATTTACAAGTTATTAAACAAATAAACATTCAACTCTAAGAAAAATAAAAATGAGAGAGATTCTTCCAAAAAAAAAAAATTATCATTTTACTAGTTAAACATTTTTAAGTGTCCATCTGGGTTGCTTAAATTTTTTACTAATACACATATCCTAGTTAATATTTAATGCTACTAAAACAGCAGTGGTAAGTAAAAATGAAAGGATTATACAATTTGTGAAAATACCAATTGACATACGAAACAAAGTCATATTTATCAAAAATATAGTGTATATTAAAATATGCCTCATTCTGATAAAAGTATAATTAAAAAAACGATGCATTGTTTATTCAAATTTTTAATTCTATGCAAATTATAATAGGAAATTTATTACAACCACAATTTTCTAGGTTTGATCAAAAGTTCTTCTGTAAATGCCAGTTGAAACTACTTTGGTATAAATTTCAATAAATGAAAGAGTATTTTACAATACAATATTAGGTTTTACATATAAAAAATGATTTTTAGGTGTTAGAAATGAGGATATTTTAGGTATAATGTATGAGGAAATAAATATTTATATGATTTGATTTTTCCCTAAATCAAAATTGAGTGCATTCATTAAGATTTTCTAGGAGAATATTTGCTTTAGTACTTGAGTCAATATTACAAATTCCTGTAACGTACAGTCAATCCTTTGTCTTAGTAAGACGTTTATCTCCAATCGCTACTGGTAGGGAAATCCCTTTTCAAAGAGGGAAATCAGAGGCAGGATCTCCTGTTTCCGTTAATGTTTTTCTCGCCTTCTTAAAGCTTCTTAACAAAAGAAGATCAGCAAGAGGGTAGATTGAGGGGAATAGAACTTGAGGGAAGAAAAACATTCCATTCTTTTTTTATTAACACATTCTTGATGATTCACTTGACATACTCATTGAAGGCGATTAGGGAAGTCAACTAAAAGTGCAAGATTAGAAGTGTTTATCTCTGAGAGGTTAGGATAGTAAAATTTTCTATTTGACAGCCCAAAGAGTTTTATATTTAATGAGATATGAAATCACAAACAATTAAATATATGTAAAAGAATTGCTTATTATATTCTAATCAGTAATTGATCCTAATTTCTTTCCTTTTTTATTTTAAGGATCCTAATTTTTTTAAAATTTTCCTCATCATGTTTTAGCACAAGTTTTAATATAACAATTATTTTCTCTACATTTATACATAGCGTTATAAATCAAATTTTGATCCATGCTTATTCTTCTTAAATCATAGGTTTTAAATAATAAATAATATAACACTGTTTTGATTTGATTTATGCATTTGGAAAGGAAGGATTTTTTAACAGGTATTTAGAAGCTCATCCAATTGAAAAGTGCAGAAAAAAAAGGAATTTATTCTCCCACAATCCTTCTTTCCCTACAACGTTCAAGGTGAGAATTTCCATATGCGCTTCGATATTGATTCAGACCTTAATTGAATCAAAACAGACTTACTATACGGTCTATGTTAAGACTTGGATTGCGTTTAAGATAAGGATATTTGAGGGAAGTATCACCATTTGTAAAAATAATTGTTTTTCCGGGTTAGATAACGATACAATTATCTATTTTATAAACATATGCTGCGGTAATTAATTTATTAATTGAGAAGATAAATAAAATAAAGTCATCTTTTTGTAAGCATACACTTAGAAGTTAGGAAACAAGGAATAATGTAAAAAAAATATTCGAAATTAAGAAAATATCATAAAATTGGATAATAAAAATTTGCAAAAAGAAACCAAAGAGTATACGTCACAATTGTTAAGAAATATCTGCAAAAAATACATGTGTAAGTATTTATAAAAATCAATTAATTCTTAACTTTCAAAGCTAAATAATGTACTAGTAAAAGAGTAAATAGAAAAATGAGAAAACCGAATTATATAAATATATGATTAGTACAATAAAGTATAATTTATATTTAAATAAATGGTTTTATTATTGAATGAATTTTTAAAGTTAACTTGATTAAAATAATTTCACAAATTTAAAAAGTGATAATTTTCAAAATACTTTATAATGCTATTTAGAAATAACTTTAGTAATTTAGTTTTTACGAATAACTTTAGTAACTTTGTTATAAATTTTTATTTCTCTTTAAATTATAAATGTAACTTCATAAATTGTCTTTATATTCTTTATATGAAAAAGATTCATTGTTAAAATTCAATTATGTATTTAATATATATATATATATATATATATATATATATATATATATATATATATATATATATATATATATATATATATATATATATTAATATATATATATATATATATATATATATATAATTATATATATATATATATATAATATATTATTAATAGAAATTCTTTTACTAACGATCCCGCTGCAGCTAAGTAATAGCCTTTTACCTTCAGAATATACATATTTTAAATGTCTAATAAAAATTATGCATAATTAAATTTCTCAGATATTTTATTTATTAATTTTATGGCAACAGGAATAGAATTTTATGCACAAAGACAAAATGAAATAGAATATAGTATGTCATAAAATATTGAATGCAATTAAATACTATTGAAATATAAGTAATATATTCATAAGTATAAAGAATTTCATTGAAAGGAATAAATTTATACATTAATGATAAAGGGAGAATAATCAGTAAGTATATAAAATAGCGTATTTCAAGGCAATGCATTCATATACACTGCGCATTAAAGACATAATTAATGTGTCTAGAAAGATACATCAAGTCCATTGTCTTGTACAAATGACGTCCAATTACAGTAGGAACCTCGTTTTTAGGAACTTCTCATTCACGAATACTCCTGATTTTACAAACTAGCTCCTGGACACTATGATGGTCTTAAAGACGCAATGACATTTTTTCCCAATTTACAAACTAAAATTTTAAAAACTTTTTTGCAAAACACTGTCATGCTTCGTTGATTTGCTTTTATTTTTTATAATGTTCACTTCATTTTTAACCATGAAGAGGTTGTTTCTTACGATCCATTTGAGATCATGATTGCATTACTTTATTACAAATGCTATTGGCTTTTAGATAACGTTCCATCTACGCCACATCGTATTGAGACGGGGTCGTAAATCTGAATGGTCAATGAATTCGCTCCCTGTTTTGAAATCGGATTCTTCGAGTGGCAACAAACAAACTGAAGCTCAACATCAAATGTCAGAGGGACATCAGTGATCAGAAAAATATCCTTTAATGATTTTACCAGCAATAAAATAGAATTTTTTAATTTTAATTTTTTCTGTTTATAAAAGTTTTTAAACTCATAAAAATTACCTGCTGTTTTAGACAATTAGTTTTCAAATCTTTAGTGGTATTGCTTCCAAAATTGAAAATAGGACAAAAGAAACAGCAAAATGAAAACGACCAGATAAAGATAAGATAGATGAAGAGAGAGAGAGAGAGAGATAAAATCACCCATTTTATTTTTAATTTAAATCGTCAAGGACAATTAATTTTTTTTTATTTTATGATTGAGAAACTTGAATTAAAGCTTCCAATAAAGAATCATAAATCCTTTGAAAATCTCAATTTTTGAAGCCATTTGGTTTAAAATACTCCCATTTAAGGCAACTCCTATTTTAATGCCCATGCATCGGGAAGCAATGATTAGTCTCATAAATAAGTATCGTCAGGTAATTGAAAGAAGCTTGATTATAACTTAAGCTTGTCTTATGAAATTTACATTCCAGACTCATATCGCTTGTTTTCTATGATTTAAATGTCGCTGCAAAACAATATAGTTTTGATAAGAAGGCCTATTTTTGAGCTATAAGGAAGAAAGTAAATGACATTTTCCTGACGATATGAGAGTTAATGAGTTACTCATCTATGAACTTCGGTAAAGAAACCTGTTGCTGCCTAAAATTTCGTTTCAGGATTTTTTTTATTTTAGACTCAAATATAGTTTGTATGAAAGAATTATTAGATTATTAAACGGTTGATTTGACAATAAATAAGACTGAAAAATAACCTTTAGATATCTATTTGTATGATGTTTATTATTTATAAGTTAAAAGGGTAGTTCATTAATAATCTCCATACAAGTAGATGAATACGTAATAAAATTTAATAAGACACATTCTTGGGGAAAACAACATAGAGTGAAATGGTTGGATATATTATAGTATTGTGGAAAAATATGTTTCAAGAATTTTAAGCTTTGAAAGACAAATAAGATCACATCGCCTGATTTTACATCAATAAAATGAAAGTAAGAATTGATTTCTCGTGTGTACATTTATTTGGCGCATTTTCTTTACACAGTAGTAATTAAATAATCTGTCCTTAATGGTAAGGTATTTAAAAAGTAAGGACACTTTTATAGAAAAAATAAATTTTTTATAATTTATCACTTATATTTCCGTTACACGAGTTTCAGATTTTACCGATCCCAACAAATTTGCTAAAATGAGCGCTAATTGTATTTACAAATACGTCTTATAGTTGAAAGGTTAGGAGATATCACAGTTAAAAAAGACAGTTATGTATACACATGACTTTTTTTATTGAAGAGAAAATGTTGAGGTTTCATATTATCTCGTTAAAAATGCTCTTTTGTCACTGTTTAAAATGGTATCACAATAGGAAATAGCCCCTCAACAACAAACCATTGTGCCATTACAATGAATTTGAATCTGTGCCGAATAAATGTGTTACATTGTTGAGGGACGTTGCTTTCAATTATTGAGATTGAATTGCTTCAATATCTTCAAATACTTCCGACAATGATTCGGAGAATAATATCAGTACTAAGAATAACATCAGAATACATTCAATCGTGATTCAACAGTGAAACCTCATTGTACCAACCAATAGTCAAACTTTCTCGCTTACAACACCATCGCAATTATTCAGTTAGATTATTTGATATCAATGGCAATCTTTGCGAAAAATGGTATGTCTTTAAATAACATTATATCAATCGTCGTAAAATTACCCTCGCAGATTCTTAAGTTAATTAGAATTTTCGTTTGCATATTCTGCAAATTTGAACTTTTCAGAAAAATAAATTTTCAAAATAGTAGTCTTAAGTAACATGCTCTTTCCTTTTATCTAGAGCAATAACCACGAAATGAGCATACATTTTCAATCATTTGCATAACATACATTCAGCGCATTTATACAATGGAAACTTGTTGATGTTGTAAATTCCGTGTAAGTAATTATATAAGTTTATTACATTTAAAATAAAATTGACAGCAAAATATTATTTTGAAATTCTTAACATTCATTGTCATAGAGTGATGCATCTCTTTGTAACAGTTTTCTGGTGTTAAAATGTTCTTCCGACTACGGATATAATAATTCTGTATAAACATTGTATAGATTTTTGTGTTCAGCAATACTATTTCAAACGATTAAATATCTATTATAAATTTTGATAATTTTTTCGCAATTAATATTTTGTTAAAATATATGCTGGTCAGTTATTAATTATAAGATGTGTACTTCTAAAATTAGGAATAATAAAAGCTAAAGACTAAAAAAAACTTTTCCACAAAAATTTTAATTTGTGGATATATGCGAAACTTAATCAAAATTTCAAATCTATCAGTCATAAAAGCCACCTTGTTCCAAAGAACTTATTTCATAATGATAAATTTTAATGAGACAAAACAAAAATATTTAACAATTTCAAATAAAAAATAATTTATATTTATCTTTTTTATAATATTACAAGAACAATTTACTTCCTAATATTTATTCTCATAATTTTAAAATCAAAATAATATGAATTTATTTTCCTTTAAGTAACTTGTGCAATTAATGATTTCTAGGAAAATCGTGTGTTCCACGTTTAACATGTCACTGGAATATCCTTACTATGCTATGAAGTACTATTTTCGAAAGAAAAGAGCGCAGTCAATGTTAAAAACTGAACTTAAAGTTCAGTTTTAAATCTCCTCATTATAATAACGAAGGTAAAGTTTTTGACTCTGAAACAGACACTCAAAGATTATCTTAAGCTGAAAGATATTTTTACTATGCTTGATTTCCAGAAGTATTATGATAATTTGTACTTCCATAACCATTATAATTTCTGATCAATTCTTTCAATCAAAAGAAAATTTGCAAACTTTATTTTCAAACTTCATTTATTTTCAAACTTCAAATTTTATTTGAAACAAATTTGATAAAAAAGAGTATTTCTTAAAGAAATAAAATAAAAGCTTCTTTGTTAATCCAAGAGCTGTATAAAAATATTTGTCTTCATGAATAAAGTTTTACGATAGGAAAACTTTATGCTGCATAAATTAGTAAAATTATAACTATTAATTATATTATTAAAACTGATAAATATGGGAATATATTATGTAAACCATTTATATCACACATTTATAATTATTAATTAAGATTAAAATTTTATGAATTTTTTGTTTTTATTTCGGTAATTTAATCTTAAAATTTTAATCTTATGTAAAAAATAGTATGTCTTATTTTAGAATCATCTGCTTAGTTATTTCTGTACTTATTATTATTCCAGATTGAAATAAAGATGTTATGAGCCAACTAAATAAATAAAATATTTATCAAATTTCACAGATTATGAATTTAATTAAATTTTTATGTTAATCCTAACTAAGCTAAAATTCACGTTCAAAATGTCTGTAATTTTGTAGTATGACTATGTACATATGATAAATATTAAGGAAAAATATTTCTTATGCTTCCAATGTTTCTTTCAAAATATTTTAAATGATAAAAGTCATAAGGTATATGTCTAAATGTAATAGCAAAATTATCTTTTATGAAGATATTTAACAATCCGAATTTGAACATGTGTGGCAGTTAAATCAAATGTGGGTAATGAATTGGATTTTTGATAACAAATACCGAAAGATAAATCGGATGTGAGCATTGTGAATTAATATGAAATTCAGTACATCCTTTTTGAAAATTAGAAATCCATATTTGTGCAAAATTAATTATAATTGTAATTTTTATTATTTCTTAACACATAAAATTAAACTTAATCATATTTTCTACTAAAACGTATAAAAATATACGAGGAAAATAAAACTGATTTTTGCCAAAAGACAATTCTTTATTATGTATGAAAAGTGATTGATTTTTTAATATAATTTTTGATCTCTAATCATACGTTAAAAAGTAACTTTCTAATGAATGTATTTCATAAATCATAAAAAAAAATCTTTGAATTTATTATTCGTAATATCTACTTTTATTTGCGTTTTAAATATAAATTAATAATAATTATTATTATTACTAAAATAATAATTAATAATAATTATTATTACATTATTATTTTAATATTTTCAAATATAATTATTTTAATAAAAAACCTTAAACCTTCATTTCTCAAAATAAAAAAATATTATTTCAATGTTAATTTACAATCATAACTATAATAAATGGACTTTTGTCATAGTAATTAAATTATTTTGTATGAATTGTATTTTGTGAACACAAAGTGTTATTAAAAGTTTCAGTAGAGTCAAATATTGCTTCCCGATTCAAGTTAAATCAAAATCAATTAATTATAAATTGAATGCTTAAATGATAGAAATAAATTATGTACTTTTTTAAAATTTGTAGAAAAATCATTAAATTTCAATTTTGAAAAATATCTCAGACGTTCATACCAGCATTTGTGCAAAATAAAAAAAAAGTCTATGACTATAAGTACGCAGAGTATAAAATCAGAAAATCCAATATTGACAAAATCGAAAACTTTTTTCCAATAACAAATTAGTTTTTAAATTGCATTTCAAATCTCCCTGAACTTTTTTCCAAGATTTTACATAAGAAAGCACTTTAACAAATTCAATTTAATCAAATCTTCATTTTAAATTGAATTTTATTCTTATTCTGGTGTATACTTATTAAATAAGTCATAGAATGAGCTGAAATAAATATTTTTTTTTTATTTCATAGTAAATTTTATACATTCATTTTGATCAATATTCATATGTCTTTAGACCCGCATTCATATTTCAACGAATTTAAAGAATGGAAAGTTTACAGAATATGGATTTAAGTCTTTTATTCAGAAGATTCGTGGCTCATTGGTTTTAAGCATTTTATTACATAAACGTGGAATTGTGAGGGATTCATTTTAGAAACACAAAATTTTTAAAATGATAAATCATGATTCAAAAGTCTTATTTAAATTCTATATAACTTATCTGTATTCAAAGAAATTGTAACTTATTAACAATAAATTGTGCTTTTGTATTTTTATTTATATTCTTATTCATTTTTACATTAATTTTAATGTAAGCGAAATCCGTAATGTATGATGATAAATTATTATTATATAAGTCATCATATTATCGTCAATCATTTAAATCCGTAAATCATTACAAACTAATGTATTTTCTACTAAAATAAATTTAATTTATTGTGTGTATGGTATATAACACGACATTTCCTTTAAAGATTTAAATATAAATGACCTATAAAAATAAAAATTATTTTAAATTTTAAGTTTAAAATTGCGGAACAAATATAAATTTTCCCTTATTGAGAAAAAATATTCATATCGAATTCAAAGGTCAAAATCGAATACTTAAATCAATATGAAAAAGAACGTATGGAGTTTTTCTGAATATTTTTCAATGTATATTATATTTCTCTCTGTGTGATACATTTTTTTTCATTTTATTTTAAGTGATTTCTTAGTCTCGTGAATTACAATTGAATTTTCCATTATTGTCTTAGTATCAATTCTACTGAAAAAGAAGCACAAATTCACAACGAGTACTTGAAATCAAATTGAGATAAATCCAATATCCTCGAATTTTAAGTTTATTTTGAAAATAGAAAACAATAGTCCGTTCCTGAATTGGAAATTGGATTTAGAAATAAAATAAATGTCTCATTGACTAAGGGTAACGGAAATTGAATATGTAAGAAATAAACATTTTCAATAAAACGAATGCTGTCAAAAAAGTAAAAATAATTGTGCATTTGATACAATACTTATAATGAAATAAAGAATAAAAATATGTTTTATTTTGTATTTTTTCTAAATTTGTATCTGTCATACATAGAATTAAAAAATAAAGCCTCATTAGTTTATTTCTTTATGGTCACGTACTATTCTTGAGAGATAACTGATTTTTTTTAAAAATTTAAATATTTTTTTGTCTTACGTTTAAACTTTTAAAGTTGACATGTGAATCAAGTTTAAGAGGAGTTTAAAGCTTAAAATATCGAGAATTTGTAAGCAAATAATTCTAAGTTATTATATTTTATTTTATGCTATAGCTGAGTACAATTCATTATAAATAACATATCAATGTGAAAACTCTGAAATAATATGGTTCATATGCTTATTAGAGAGTTTATTGAAACATTCTGAAAAGACATTAGCGTTTCCTATCAAGCAATTGATGCTTTTATTTATCACCCATTACAAGGAGTATGAGATTGTTTATGGTATCTCAAGTCCAGTAGTTCTCGATATCAATGAAGAAGCTGGTGCTGCTACGAAGGATACGTGGTGCTGCTACGTTGGATTTGTTTTAGGAATCGCTTCCTTTTTTTGAAGCTAGAAGAAGAGATGTTAAAAGAATTATTTAATGTTTGGTGGAAAGCTGTATAAAACGTTTTTACACTTCTTTTCATTATTGGTTATTCTCCTACAAAGTGTCATATTAGATTAATTCCTTTGAATCCGGCATACTCATAAACATGTAAATAATTGTTTGTTAGGGATGCAAACATACATCCTGAAATGTGTAACGAATCATAATATTTTTATATGTTAATTTCATATTTAGTTTTTAAAATTCATCAATTTTATTTTACTTATGATAATACTTTAATTGATTTATTGGACAATTAAAGTATTATCATAAGTAATGTATTATCATAAGCCGTTGTGAAAATGCTTGTTCCTTTAAGATAATTGGGTTTCTAGATTTTGTTCAATCAATGCCTTTTTGTATATTAAAATTTTATAATTCTACATGCGTTTTTTATACTTAACTTAACGTAATTCAGGTTAAAACTTTATCTTGATATAGTTTTTGTGTACTTTTAATAAAAAAAAGATGTTTGGATTTTGAAACAATATTCTTAAAATTTAATTTTATCACTGTAGGTTATTATAATTTTATTATGTGATACTGATTTGTCATAATTTTGTAGGAAATTTATATTCTTTTTGCTTAAAAATTAACTTCTGAAAATAAAAAAAAAAATTTTGGAAATTCAATTAAAATTTTTTTTAAATGGGAGAGTTTGAAATTTTAACTCTTAGGAAATGTGATTCTTTTTTTAGAATTTAAGCATACTGAAGTTCTACAGCATTAATATCATATTTGACTCAAGTGTTGTTACACTTAAGAGAATTTTACAAATTAGTTTCTCAAATATCTTACAGATAATTTTAACCTTACAAACGAAACAAATTTAAGGTGATTATTTTGCAGCCTATCTCTAGTTCCAATGCATTTTTATTTCTTATTGCTTAACTATTGACCACAGCAGCATATTGCAATTAACTTAAAGAAGTATTATAAAATCTTACAGAGGAATTGTACAATGGTGAACAGATGACTGTGGCAAAACTCTGAAAACTAGAAATTAATCTCATGATCCACCATACTAACTAGTCATGCACATTTTGTAGAATGAAACAAATCCTTAATTTAGATTCCTGTCAACTAACTTTGGCTTTCTCCCTAGTAATCTTATTCTTTTTACAAACCTCATATTTAACTGATTGTCCTTTTAACTTTCTCCTTTTTTTAAAACCCTTATAATTAATATTTAGTTTTCTTTACATTAAAACTTTTAAAGATTCTTCAAACTTTCTTTTTTTTATAAAATATTCTACTTATATTTAATATTTTTTTAAATATACTAGGCATGAAAATACCTACACATTAATATTTAAAATAAAAACACAGGTCTTACACGATTAGAAATACCAACTGACATATCTCAGAAAATATCAACTTATTAGGAACGCCCATTTAAAGTTCCATGAAAAAGATAAACTCATTAGAATATGAGATATAATTTCCTTCAATTAAAATCGATAGCATGAAAAGTAAGCACTTTATTGAGATGTGTAAACAGAAATACTTGAATTTCTTCTTCAAGATCGAGATTTAAATATTAGTGATTTACTTGATGGAAAAAAAAAACATTATTCATTACTTTTTAACAAAATTATAATATATTTTGTTTATAATTTTGTTAAAAAGTAATGAATAACTTTTAACAAACTTTTTATCAAAATGTATACTTTGGTAACATGTGAAATAACCTATTAGTGTTAAATTAAATGTTTTTCCAGAACTTTGTTATAACATTAAAAATCGAAATAGCGTCAAAAATGTACAAAGATTGTTTATTTATTTCAGAGAAAATTCCTTAATAATTTATTACCATTTAATAAAGCATGAGATAAAACAGACAAAACAAATTTTGAGTTTTGTTATCAGCATCAATTTCGGTGTCTAAAATAAATGGAAAATTCCCCGTTACAGAAATGCGCCATATAAAATCACAAAATCATATGTATCTAGGGTTAAAGATTTTGGAGAACTAAACACAGAAGACTAATTTCTTTTTATTGATAATTGCTTTGAAAATAATTTAAACCAGTTCCGTATGTATTTGATTAGTTTTATAAGTAAGGATTTTTTTCTATTATCTCACAAATCTGCAGCGAGATTTTCTTCCTCATTTATATTTTTTCATCACTTTGCACTTTGTAAGAAATTATATAAGAAAAGCTATTACTTTAGATTATCCCTTTTAGTTCTGTTTATACGTGGGAAATAAGATAAAACACATATTAAATTATGGTTTTAGTTTTTAAAATTGATTGTTGGTTAAAAGGAGATAATTTTCTGTTAAAAATATAGGGAAGATTCTTTGTTTTTCCCTCCATGATTACTTTGTCGTCGAAGGCTGATTTGACTAGTACTTATAATTACTGGTATATTGCTAGTCACTTCAAACACTCACGTTTTTGGTGTGAGCTAAATCAACACTATCTAAAATAGAAGACTATAATTCTAAAAAAAACTTAGAAATAATTTGATTATAATTCCAATGGAATAATTTCTCTTCAGTATTTTTCATTGCCAATTTTTTATCAGCTGCTTTCGTATGCATGACACTTTATCATATTTATGCAATATGCATAAACGTTTTGCTGTTCTTTCGTTGCATTCATAAAATTTTTGATCATTTAATAAACTTGCATTTCATTTAGATATATTTTAGGCTGATATAAATGCTTTTCTATAGCAAAAGATAAAGTTAGTTTTAAATAAAACAAGTTTATATTGTTTTAAAGAAGACATCATTAATTTAAATTATATTTCGAAATTTAAACGAAGAAATAGATTTGTTATAGTATGGAAATAGATTAGTTCTGAAAATATTGATGATGTTCAAAAATGATGAACAATCAAATTACAGCAAAGTTAAGAAAGGTTATTTAAATAAAATTAAAATTAATTGAATATTATAAAACGTTCCCAAAACAAAATCTGACAAACATAGTAAAATTACTCGATTTAGGAAGTACAATGTTACTTTACAGAAATAATGGATAATTTGTTATCAAATTTAGGTATTATAGATCATAAATTTCAAAAAAAAATTTAAAAACCAAAAACGTTTGTCATGAGAGCATATCAAAAAATTTAAGAATCAAAATTTATTTTTATTTATGAAAAATGAAAAAACAGATCTAATATTCTCTACGTATACAAATACTTTATGAATAAAACAAGTATCTTTAATGTTTTCGAAAAATAATGAAACGTATTAAATAACACTAAAACATTTTAATACATATCTTGCTGAAACATTTTAAATGTTAGAATGCAGTATACTTCACATTAAAAATTTTCAATCAACATTTACAATGCTTTTATCATTAAAATGTTAGTAATTGTTTTCATAAAATTTATTAAGGAAGTTCTTGTGAGGTCTCCACTAAATCCTTACCATTAATCTATTGGTTTCCAAAGCTTCAAGGGCTAAGGAACGCTTATTAATTAATAATAATCCAAAAAATTCATCATATTATTATTTCATTCATTAAAAATTAATCATTCAGATCATTTGTGTGAACACGATAGTTATTAACTGACCATCATAACATAAATTGCATACAATCATATCTCTCTATGTAATGTTTTCACAAAATTCCTAGAGCTTTGAACAAATTAAAAAATTACATCCAAAAATGTTAAATATTTTATTAGAATTTTATATTTTTTAGAAATTAATAATAATTGCTATTTATGCATATGTAATGGTATATTTTATTTCTTAACTGATAGAATTTTTAAATGACTTAATTATCATTAATTTAAATATCAATTGTTATCATGTATTCACAAGTAAACAGCTACACATTTATATTCAAATATATCAAAGTTAACTAAATGTAAAACAATAATTTCTAAGAGACATAAAAGCAAGTCAAAGTATATAACCATATAATTATTACAAATTCTTGAATTACTAGAAAATGTAAATTTTTTATAATTCAAGAATGTAAATTTTCCTTAAGAACTTGTAAATTATCAATTTAAGTGAGTAATATAAATTTGCAAATATGTTATGAAAACTAGTAAAGTAAACAAGGAAAGTTTTCATTGAAATTGTGTCACAATTCAATAATCAACATATTTAGAGATAAAGTAGAAATATAAAAAATATTTTAGTAATTTTTATAAATGAGTCTTTATATCTATGACACAAAGTAAATGAAATGTATTCGAAATATTTGAATACTTGTTAAGAAGTATGTATGTGAAATTAAGAGAAACTGTAAATTATGTATCGAGTAAGGTTGGCAAAGAAATAATGCAGTATTTAGTAATATGAATGATTTCTGAGAATAATTTCCCATATCATTAAGTTCAGAATGTTTATATGATGAGCAAAAACCATCAGCATCCAAAAATAGTGAAGCGAACAAAGTACTTTAAAAAAGAATTCAAGCATTAATCATTATAAAGTAAATATGATATAACAGTTTCATCAAAATGTTTGCAAATATTATTGCTGTTTACCGAGCTGCTATAAGAAAAAATTATATTTGTTTATTTTCTTAATGTATTGATTTTATAAATTATTTATTATAGTATAACAATTTTCTTAAGAAATATGTGAAGTTTAAATGTGGTGTGACGATTTATGTAATATTTTTGTAAAATTTACATTGCAATGTTAAGCATGTTATTTGGAGAAAAAAGCCGAGAAATTGCCTTAAATTCGACTATAATAAAAATAACAGTCCATAACACATACGCATTATAGTCACTGCAATGTAAGATATTTCAGTTGTTTTTTATAAGGTTTAATAGCATTTCTTTTATAGGTAAAATGCAAATTATCACGAACTAATAACACCATATTCGTAAAAATTTAAATTCTGCACCTCTGCCTAGAGTAAAATTTTCATTTCTTATTTACATTTCTTATTTATTACATTTCTTACTTATTTGTCATTTCTTATTTACATTAATTATTTACATTATTTACAGTAAATATACTTCATTATTTTTCCAAATAATATGCATTACCATTTATCAAAATGCAAACTGTTTGGTTATATCAAAGAATTCATAAACAAATTTGGATTTTTATGTTCTCATGATCTAAATTTCGGAATATTTGCAAACGTTTCTTGCTCGTAAAAATCTAAGAGCAAAACTATTCATGCTTTGAGTAAGACAAACAAATTTTAACTAAACAATACTAATAAATATTAAACATTCATAAGCTTATTCATTGGCATTTTTAGCAAACTTTCCTAATCATAAGTTTGAAAAGATATTTTGACTCATTGAAATATGCAGCATTGTCAATTAACTTCACTCTGTAAGTAAATAAAATTATATTTGTGTAAATAATAATAAATTTTTTATTATTATAAATATCAAGAAATAAAGTCAAAACTTGTATTAAATAATTTATATGAAACACATTTTCATATTAATTGACTTTGCATTTAGCTATTTTATTTTATTGATTCAACCTTCTATAATATCTACTTCAAATTTTTTTCTAATTGTAATGTAAGTTGTAAAAAATATCAATTACTAAAATATCAGATACTAAAATATAATTTTATATAAAAAAGGAAGATATTGGAAAAAGTTTTTAATTCAAATTATCAAATTTATGTTTGCCAGTCAATAATATTTTATATTTTATGTCATCTACTGCGGAAAGATTGAAGAGAATTATTGTGCTTGTTTTTAAATTCTAAAAGTATTTTTCTATATATCTGTGAATATATATATATATATATTATACTTATCAATAAATAAACTATTCATATAATTACTTATAAAATTTGGAAAAGGAAATTCATTTGTTAGCAAAATGACAACGAAAAGTTTCATTATACAGTTTTTTAAATTAATATAATAAGATTTCAAATAAAAAACTTTTGCATAAAAATAATTTAAAAAAAAATCTATTCAATTAATAATTCCTCAATGTCAAAATTATAAATTTAACAAGTTTATTTAATTTAAATTTTAATATTTTCTGAAGAAGAGTTAATTTATAACGTTTTTATATTTAGTAAAAAATAAATTTTTAATATTTACTCAAAATACTTAGCAAATAGTTAAATTGGAATTTGCAGGTCTAATCTGAAACAATAAAAAATAATTTGTAAAATCTTACAACAAAACATGAAGTTAATTATTTTAATGATAAATAACCTTAACGGAAATCTAAATGAAACAAAATCAATTTCTTCGAAATTGTTAAAAAGTTATTCCTTTAATATTTTGAAAATTTTCTTCAACTAGATTTCAGCTTCTCTTTTGTGAAAACAATCATTATACATATTTATTGATAAGTAAGAAACATTAAATATATATATCTATAACCACAGCATCTGATAAAGAAACATAAAATCAATGTCAAATATTTATGAAATGCAATTCACAATTAAGTTTAATTTTAAGGTAATTCTCGTCATTTTTATTTTTTCTTTACAATGTCAGGAATTACTTGGAAAAATTGAATTTAATCCATATAACATGCAAAGTTTAACTGTATTCGTATTATATAACAAAACTTTTCAGCTGAAACTTTTTCTGGTCCACAATATTTAATCGATATCTTTTGTTTTCTAAGATTTTAACTTTTATTGTCAATAAATAAATTTTTAATGATTTCCGAAATGAATGTTTAGTTGAAAAAAAAATTCAAAATAATTGTTACTTTTTAAATTGCATTTTTCGGAAAATTTCAAAAGTAAATGTTTTTTATTATATTTCATTTTTTTAATGTGTAGAAATTTGTTTCTTATAATACGATGTAATTTTTTACTCTTTTAAAACAAATTCGATATATTATTTATAGCTTTTATGGAACTGATTTGTGATCGTAAAAATTAAATCAAAATTTGAGAAATATTAAAGTCTTTACTTAAAAAATTACAAAATGCATTCAAAATGAATGCATTTTGTACAGCTGAAATTACTTTAACTTATAAATATAATTCATGATGAAAACGTATACCAAATTATTACGTAAAAACATTTTGTAAAATAACTGTCATTGTGGAATAAATCATGCGGCGAAAATAGTGAATATATTTATGTTGAATTATTGGCGATCACACTACTGCCATCTACTGACAGTGAATATGACTATCACAATTTAAATTCATATTCAAATATTAATTTTTGCCTACTATACCTTTCATTTTCGTCGGAAGAATGTTGTAGGATTTTTTAAGTGATTTTTCAATTTTTACATTTTTAATTGTATTTTCTAGTACTTATAGATTTTGGGATTATTATAATCATTCAAAATAACTTTCTTAAGCAATTATGCACAAATGAAATTCTATAAAATCAAAAATTTGCTATTTAGAGTTGGTTGTATAAAAATAATACTTTATTTTAATATAAATTATTAAATTTATATAAAAAAGGAGTTGATAATTTAGTGAAAAAATTTCATAAGAAAATATTTTACATCTGAGAGTCGTTTATTTTTAAGATGTTCTAGGTTATGTGTTTAAATTAGATATAAATACCTAATTTTAATAATTTCTTTAAATAATTACTTTTAAGATATATTTAACATAATATCAAGTACATTCAAAACTTATAAATATCATTAGCTTTGCCAAAATAAAGTGATCTAATGTGTTAATGACGTATTTTATTTGTTCGTTTATCATTATTAATTTGTTTAAAATTATGAATTTAATTGTTTGATGATGTTTTTTAATGTTATTTCTAAATTTGTAAATCGCATAAATTGAAATAAAATAGGTACTTGGATTCAATTCAAAGTAATGTTCAAATAAAGTTGTTAAAATAATATGTTTTTTCCGTTACTGTGCGAAATGTTTATGTGCTTACAGTAAAACTAATCTAATCTAATTAGTTTAAACCAAAATTATTCCGTAAGTAAGAGAATAAAATATCTTTTATTGTATCAAAATTACTGATTGTTAAACTATCTGCTTATTAAGTGAAATGGTAAGCTTGTGGCATATCATTTATCTGAACATGACACTGTCAGTTTGCATATTATAATGTTAAATAAAGACTGTTTATTGCAAACAAAAACTAAGTAAAATAAAATTTTGTTGTACAGTAAGAAAATAAAATGCAACAAATATTGCAGTTTCTATTCCACAAAAATCTCGAATGGTTATTGGAAAAGCATCAGAATTTATTCAATAGTTATTATTAGAAATTTTTATTTAATATTATATAATATAATAACACAACATTGGTTGTATTATGGAAAATAAATTAAATATCATAAAGTTATTTTGAAAGTTATTGGCAGTAAGCCAGTTCGACAGGCAGTAAAGCTATAGACAATATGCTTTTGAGTTATAATACAGGATACCTCGGCAATTACTGCAAACATTCAACTAAACAAATATGCGCATAGGAATCAGCATCGTATTATCCATTTTTTTTCATACTCAAAAACTAATATTATTCTTACTTGCGATGTTTAAATACGAAATACGTTGCCATAACTACAACGGAAAGTCAGAAAAGTGTTGCTTATTTTACAGTGACCATATTAGAAAATGTGATTGCCATTGAAATATTTTAGTATTGTGATTCGAGTAGGGATTGTTGCTGCTGAGCTGTACTCACAAATGTCTCTAAATAGAAAATTTTCTAAGCATCTGCATTGGAAGTTATATGCTTGAAAGATAATGAAACAGTATCAATATTCTTCACTCCATAGTGTCGGTAATTTTTCATTTTAAATTTCATTTCATTTTGATGATTTGAAGTTCGGTATAAAACTAACAAATTAGTGAAAAAGATTACATATTGGAACGATATTACTGATGTGTTAAGGAAAATTATATATAAGAAGTATATTACTTAAAACTTAAGTGTGTGAATAGAGAATAAATACAAATTCTTAAATGCTTTTAAAAATATTACATCTCTTTTCATCATTACATGTGACTTTTATAACTAATAATATTTTTGTATTTTTAATTCATATCTGACTGTTTTAGAAACGACTCAAGACAAATTCGAAAAAATTATATAATCACTTTGTGAAATCAAGCTAAATATAATTATGAACATTTTGACTAAATTATATAATAATAATTACAATAATATAATGTAAAAGGAGCATAACAATAGGAAATTTATAGAGGAATTGTTGTTTTGGTGATTAAACATTACAAAATATATTTTAGAAATATGTTAGTCAGTTACTATATATTATGTTTAAAATAATATTTAAAGACAAATGTCGTAAAATATTCCAATAAAAAATTATTTCGATATTAGTAGATGATGAAATATTTAGAAATTAGTATGTTTATAATGATCATATTAGAACCATACCATATATTGGTGATTATATTAGTGAATCTTGATATAACATTATAGGAATTTAATAAATGTGTTTGCACAAGAAGTATTGCTGTAAAATTTAACAAAACCATTTTTAAATTAAATTATAATCTTTTTTTATAATTTTCACTAAAGTGCAATTTTTTATTCATAAAGGAGTCCTTCACATTCAGATTTATCTCCATTTGCAAAGACTGTCAAATAAGAATGAATTAAATTTTAAAAACTCTGTTTTTATGAACATTGCATTTACATTTTATACATTGCATGCAAATATTTATGCAATACCTTTATACTTTACATGATTGATCTTGTACCAGTGTGTATTTGATAACATATGTCCAAATGTATACACTTCATTTATGCAGAATTCAAATCATAAAAAAGAGATTATATACTGCATGTTTCTGTTTACAATACTTTAAAAAATATTTTAATGATTAAAGATAGAGTATGTAAGTATAAGGATCAGTTGTGGCATTTTACACATTATTTAGTTGATGGAATCGCGATCGAAATAATGTAAATATTTTTCAATAAAACATTATATATATATATATATGTATGTATGTATGTATGTATGTGTATATATATATATATATATATATATATATATATATATGTATGTATGTATGTATTTATGTGTATATATATATATATATATATATATATATATAATAGTTTATTTAACAGAAGTAAAATAAAAAAGTTAATAAAAGCTAAAAAAAATTTTGAAAGAAGAGTTTTTAATGCTTCCCTTTTCATAATGACAAAACAGTTGTATATTTACCCCAAGCTTAAGAGGCTCTTTAGTTCATAACCTCAAAACCACCTGTGACTGGAAGACTTTACCGAATAAGAAAGGAAACGTTTATTTTTCATTACTCGAGAAAAACTCTTATTCTCACAACATCTTTATTTTTTATTTAAAAAGACTACAGCAATTATTAATCTTTTTATTTAGAAAATTACCCAATGTTTTTGCTCTGAGTAGTTTTTTTTAAAGATTCATTGTTTATTTTTCAGAATGGGATTTTACAAAGGTCAAATAGTAGAGGTAAATTATAAATGTTTATATGTAAGTAAATTTGCTACAATAATTTGTAACGAAGTTAATAATAAAATTTCATATATTATTAGCTGGTATTTTTTTCTATGTTATGACATGAAAAGTATGTTTTGTATTTTGATAAATTATATACTTTGCAACATTAAAATGTAAAAAAATATTACTTTTTTAATAATATTTTTTTATATTTAATCGTGACATTTATTTTACAAGTATTGATTAAAGTAAGTTTATACTTTATTTCTGAATGAATTAAATATGTTGTTATATATTACTTTCCTGTTTTAATTTTATTGTTTTCACTAAAATTAACATTTAGAAAATTAATATGTACATATGCCCAACACTAACTAGTGAAGCTTTATTCACTAAATAGCATGTGTGTTGATAATTTATTCCAAGTTGTTAATTGATTTGTGTATTGATAATTTATTTGATATTAATTCCGTTTTGTTTATTAAAATGCTGGTAATTTTTTCTTTTCTTCATTTAACAGCGTGTTTATTAAAGTTTATCAAATATTGATCTTTCAGTGTTTGCGTAAAGCCTGAAAATATTTCTAATATATATTTGTTTATTCCACTTTAAACATCTGTGTTCTTTCCGGCTGAGTTGAGTATTAGAGCTGTAATTTATTTAATTATAATTGTACATTTTTAATCTCTTTCTCTATCCTGTATTTCATATGATATTTAATAATTTTGTGTATATATATACACATATAACACATAATTTGCTGTATCTATATACACATATATATGATAGTTAATAAAATAAACAGAGAATACTTGAATAGAACTTGAAATACGATATAATATTGCTAAAAAATCATACTTTGCTTGAAAAATAATAAAATGATGCTATTAATTATTATGAATCGGAGAACATATTTGTAGTTTTTTATTAATAATTCGTATTACAAATTATTTGTATTTAACAATAAAAATATATTAGAAAATTCTGGTTTTTGATAGCTGCAACAGAAGAGCTTCAATTTTGCAAAGAAAATTGTAAAACATCAAGGAATAATTTTAGTTGCAAATAATATTCCAAATTCTTATTGAAAGTTTAAAAAAGTTTACTTCAAATAGCGAAATTTAAAATATTTCTTTTTATAGAAATGGGGTAGCTGTTATATAATTTTAAAAGTAAAATTTTGTATTAGATCTCTTATAAGAGTTTTCACCATTTTTAATTACAAATTAACAAAACTGTTGGTATAGAGCATCTTTTGAAATTACGTTTATGTAAAAGTGCCAATTCACGTCATTTTGGTTAATATTTCTTAATATTAAACCAACATTTAGGGAATTAAAATAAATGTTTGCTGTTAATTTCACTTTTTCAGCTTGAACTATTAGCTTTAATTATTTCTCTATTGATCTTAATAAAAATTAATGTCGTATATATGTATATATATATATATATATATATATATAGATATTATATATATTAGAAAATTCTTTATATAATATATATATTCATATTATATAATATATATATATATATATATATTATATATATATATATATATATATCTGAGATTCTGAGGTGAGTAGACCAAACAAGCAGCAAACACATCATGAGCCATTGCTTACTTAAATGACGTAAGCTTTACTCCTTTTGTGGTTGCTTACTTCATTATATATTTTCTATCATGAGCTGAACCAAATGAAAAATATTTGTAATACCAGTAAAAGAATTGAAAAGTTTCCACGTCAGAAAAGATATGAAAATCAATATTTATAAAGTATAGTAATACTCTTATTATTTAGAAGTGTTAATATCAATAAAGATTAATAATTGAGATCTTGGAAAACAGGCAAATAATAAATAAAATATCTTCAAAGCATATTGACAGTTATTGAAATCAAATATTCGAGTATCCACTATAGAAACAGCTGCAAACATTTTGCGGTGATAAATTATTGATTTACTAAAAGTGATTGAAACTTATCTCTAGTACAAAAATACTTATTATGTTGAAATTCAATGAAAATTTTGGTCTTTGTACAATATTAATTCAATGCATTTATTTGAATGATGAATCTAATTTATTTCAATTACCATTTATATTGTATGAAATTTATTTTTTATCTTAATGGGTTTGTATTTTTTAGTTTCATTGCAATTTAATTAAAATATCTCATACAGTTTTCTTTCAGAACTAACTTTATTTTTATGCGTTTTAGGGAAAAAAAGTTACCATTAAATTTTTACATATTGGTAGTAATTATTACAGTTTCTTTTATAATAAAACTATCAGAAACATAGTATACGGCTAAGTGCTTATAAAAGGAATAGAAAACTTGCTGCTTTTGTTACAAATTCATATTTTATTGTAAAATAAAGGAAACATTAAATGCTTACTGGATTTTACTTAAGTAAAGAAGGAATGATTTTGGAAAACAACTTTTACTTATTCATTGTAAATGCATTATTAATTAAATCACATCTAAAATACTCATTGTAAAACTGATGCCTTTCTTAAGTATTTCCTACTTGCCAATTAATGTTTCAATAATTATGTTATTATTAAAAACAATTAATTCGTAACTATAAATATGCATATCAATAAAAGGTGCTTATGCCTACCATGCATTAATCGTAATTTTGGCCTCAGTTATGTTTATTATTATTTTTATCTATTAAAAATCTGGAACTGAAATTAAATATTTTTGAAAAGGATGCAAAATGCTAATTTTAAAATCTTTGCAGCGAATAAATATATTTTACAAAGTTTTCTAGTAGAAAAAATACATACAGAATAAATTGGGTCTCCAAATATTTCTTTCAAGAATTGCTATATAATTTTTAATATGTGATTAAATGATTTTAAAATTGATAATTCATGTATTTATAAATGCATGTATTGAATTTAAGGTTCAGAAGCATTATACTGAGAAACCTTTAAACACGTAACTCCTAACTAACTTTAAAATTGTAGTTTGTTTTCGTGTCATAAATTTGTTTCACTTAACATAATTAAAAAGTTATATCAGTGTGTACAACGTAATCTTATTTGTGTCACTGAGATGTTGAGCATTTTCACAAATGTTTTATTCTTTTTATTATCACTTATGAGTGTGCATATTTAAGTGATTTCAGTAATACATTTTAAATAAAGTTATTTATGCGTAATTCTGGTAGCGATGATTGCTTTGTATTTAGTACATTTTTAAAACTTAATAATGCTGTAAATAATGGTAAAAGAGCAAAAATATTTATATGTAAACTACAAATCTTTCAATACATGCAAAAAATAAAGATATTTTTTTTTATGTAAAAAATTCATTTTAAAAAAATTACACACATTTAGTTTTCTGTATAATCTTTGAAAAACCATTTTTGCAGGTAAATTCCATTCAAATTTCATTTTAAAAATTAAATTAAATCTTATAGTCTCATATTTAAATTTATCATTATATTCTTTCATTTTATTTAATTTGAAAATTTTTTTTCTCTTCAAAACATTGTCTTAATTGTGCTCTTTACTAGTTACGATCTAAGAAATGCTGTAAGTGATGTTTAAAAGAACAATATAATTTGATATAAGATTTATTATTACACAGTTTTTAAAACAGGATGAAATAATAAATAAAGAAGAAAAAAATCTGTTTTCATCATCAAAGATTAAATTTAAAAAACATAATATGTATAAGTGAATACATATTCATATGAATATGTATTTACTTATACATAATATTCATTCATATGAAAAAGGGTATGATTTAAAACCATAAAAGTAAGAAATATTTAAATTTTAATTATGATATTTGGTCTGTATTTGTAGTTCTGTATTTTTTTCAATAAATTTCTTCTCATCATATCTATATTAAAATTGTCATTGAAATGATTTCTTAATTAAATGCTACAAGCATTTACCATTTTATTACAATTATGAGGAATATATCGTAAGCCTTTTTATATAATAAATACTAGTTACACATAAAATTTTGCATATATATACACACACACATATATATATGTATATATTAAACATAGTTTAAAGAATATTAATATAATAATTTTCAAATTGTCTATTTTATATAAAATACTTTAAAAAACACCTTAACCAAGTGAAAAAATATCACAAATAATTGATTTATTAATCTGAACCATGAAATGTGATAATTTTTATTCATAAATTCTTTTTTCAACTCCTTTAACAAATTTGCCGTCACACACTCAGAAAGAAATATTCTTTATAAAAAATGTCAAAAATAAACATTAATTAATGATTTTTAGAGTATGTTACTTTCGTAATTATTGAAATTTTTTTTACCTTGTTTAAAAAAATCACTAATTGGAAATGTAAATTTTTATAGATAAATAGTTGTCATCCAATTATTAAACGAATATATTTATGTACATTTAATTATTTTATCGAAACATTAAATTTGTATTTCGTTTTTTTAGTTAAATCAATGCCTGAAAGGATAAGTAAGAAATATAAGTGAGTAAGCTTATATTTATCTAATGATTTATAATGTAAAAATGGAAGCTTTTAAAAGACTACCAAACAAATACCATTGATAACATATAAATATTTTTAGTCTCAAATAGAAATCTTTGTTTCATTATTAAAATTGAAATTACGTATATTGTTATTTATAATTTATTATCCGTTAATAAATTTTAGATGTGAAGAATAATTAGGATCGTTGTTTAAAATAGCTTATACAATTGAATATTTCTTTTGTGTCTTAAATTCTGTAATGTAATAAATGACTAAATCCTTATCATTATTTACTTTTACAATTAAGGTAAGCAGTTGCTGCTACATTACTCGTAGAGCATTAATTCAAAATTTTTCTCTTTTTAATATTTAATGGCATTTACCTTTATATTATGTAATTTATTGAATTTTTAGTAGTTTCAGCTGTCCATGATTTTTGCTTAAAAATAACTGTGTCCTCATTTTATATTTATTTTAACAGTTTAGCTGATCAAATAATACTTTATCCCAAACAGATATTAAACATTAAATTTATCCCATACAGATATTTAACATTAAATTTCTAAACTTTTAAAGTTTATATGACAATTGTAGATCAATAGTTTAGTCGCAACATTTTTGAATATATAATATGAAATATACGAAGCCAAACATTTCATAACTTGTCACATGATACGGGAAAAACATAAATATTACAGAAGTATTTCCATCGCAATATATATGTGTATATATATATATATATATATATATATATATATATATATATATATATATATATATATATATATATATATATATATATATGTGTATATATATATATATATATATATATATATATATATATATATATATATATATATATATATATATATATATATATATATATATATATATATATATATATATATATATATATATATATATATATATATATATATATATATATATATATATATATATATATATATATATATATATATATATATATATATATATATATATATATATATATATATATATATATATATATATAATTTTAATATATATCTTGAGGACAATTTACGACACCATTTTCCGTGCAAAGAAGAACACGTTGACTGAAGTTTTTTTGGCTCAATTCACGAAATTGCTGGTGTTATTAACAAATTTTCTTTGATCTTCATTTGTTTAAATTAATCAGTGTTTGTAGAATTACACAGCAAAGCTCTGCTTTTGAGAAAAAATTGCAAATACTTGACATGGTGAGGTTTCATGACTTTGAGGACAAGAGGCCTATCTACGTCTTGCTGAACATTCTTGCGGAAGTATCCGCATCTTGATGAAACCATCAATAACAGTTTTGTGTTGTTAGTCAAGCTAAAAATAATGAATTATATCCAGGCACACTTTCGGAATTTATAATTTGAGTGAAGAAAATGCTCCAATCCCCGTTATTTTTGAAAATATTTTGAATTGCTTTAAAATAGAAAAAAGTATAAATATTAAAAAATCAGACATTTATTCAAATTATAAGCCGTGAATTAGGTTAAATTTACTAATAACTCTCAAGCAAATTCTTATTTAAAAATAGGTTTTTGCGTTTAGGAAGTGAAAACAAGTGATTCCCGCACATTAATGATATAGAATAAGTAATATTGATGTTGAAAGTTTTCGTTATATTTATATATATATATATATATATATATATATATATATATATATATATATATATATATATATATATATATATATATATATATATATAATAAACCGAATCCAAAAGGCTTCTTTAATCTTTTTTTTAAACTTGAATAATAAAAGATGCTCTGAAAGGCTGTCATTTTTTCAAGGCGATAAAAGATATCTATAACAAGTTCTTTCGTTCTGGTGCAAATTTTATTAGCCTTTAGTATTCCCAAATGAGACATCAAAAAAACTCCACTTGTGCATTGATGGGCGGGCAAAGAAATAACTGGCCAGATCTTCAGAAAATGGTTTTATGTACCATCAAATAAAATGTTTAAAATAAGTTATCTTGGTTGGTCCGATCTGTTCTTAAGGAAATATGGCAGCATATATTATTACTAGTATTAACTTTGTCCTGTTGATATTTGTACACATTAATCGTGACTAACAGTTTAACGAAATATTTAGTTTTCTTTTTGCCTTTTGTTTTTCTCTATTTATTCTATTTATATGTCTAACTTTAATGTAATTCTGTGAAATAGAATATGTCATCTTTTTTTACAACAAAATTTCACCCTAAAAGTCTATTTTCTTAAATTAAATAGGTAAGTTTTAAGATCTTACAAATAGAAATATTGAAAAATTGATTCTTAATTTTTAGAGTAAAGTTTATTAAAAACAAATTCATATTTTTTGTTGTGCATATAGGAAAGTGTCAGAACATTTAAACCTCATTTTTGAAATTATTTAGCTTCTAAAATGTAAGTCATTTTTTTAAGAAAATTCCGTTAAACCTTCATGCATGTAAAAAGGACGTATTATAATTAATGCATAAAGAAATTATTTATGTTCGGAATAGTTTTTTATGTATTTTATAAGGATTTAAACTTATATTTCATTTCATTGATTCCCATTTACACTACTACACAACTTTAGAATCAATGTGTAGCAGGGAGTAATATCTTTTTCATCCAGTGTATTTATGAACATAATTATGATAGAATAATTGTAAAATTGAATCAAATTGTATATTTATAGCTGCAATTGTGAAAGAATATTGATTAAAATAAAATTTCTTATTCCCAATAGTACGTTAATTAAAGATTTTATTTTTGTGGGTATGAGAAGCATAAAAATGTTTATTTATAGACTGAAAATTAAATTCTTTTCTTGCTTACAAAAATAACAATAGGAAAATCTTAATTGTGAGATTTAGTTAGCATGTTATTTTACGTCAAGTTGTTTATTTTACTTCAAGTTCACGGGGGATTAAAAATAATTTTCTGGAGCACCTCATTTTTGAGAAAACACAGCAAAATAAGCAAATTAATGTTAGGGTTTAATATGCATTTTTTCTCTTTTATTTGAATTTTCTGATAATAGAAATTTCATAGCCCCAAATTGCAAAAATTAAATATTTTTCTGTATTTTTGCAATTATTTTTAATTAAATAAAATCTAAAGTTATTTTTACCTTAATGTAAAATTAATGAAGTTGAAAATATTTCAGGAAAGAAACGCATCTCTTCTTATAATCATACACAAACCTTTCCTAAGATTAACATCAAGGGGTATTTACATTAGACAAACATGTTTTCATAACAAATTTTTTGTCTCATGAACAACTTTTATTTGCCATCCATATTCATCAAAGTTGCATTAGAGAAAGGTTATTGCGCAGTTTGATGGGAGGATATAAATAGCTATTACTGCTGGGAATAAATGCTTTCAGTCAGGTCCCATAAAATAGTATTACCGCTGTTGTTTCTTAATGATAATCATTATGGAAGTAAGAGAATAACATATATTTACTAGAAATTTTTTTTTTTTTGAAAAATCTTTTAGTTTTTTTTATAAAAATTTGCATTCGTTTGTTGAAAAATAAATTATTTTATTTTTTATAATAAATCTTAGAAAAATTAGAAAAGCTTTGTAATTAAACATCGTAACTTTTCACAGAGAATTCTTTTTTTGTGGTGTTAAAACATTCAAATGTTAATTTTGAAAACATGTCTAATACTGAAGTATTTAGCTTCTATAAATGATATTTCAAGCGTTTTATTCAATTTAAATACACATCACTTATCATTACAATAATGAAATCTAATAGAAATTTATAAATTAAAACATATAATTGGCCAATGAATTTATCAATAAATTTAACTAAAAGTATGTTATGACTCATGCTAATGGCAAAAAATGTGTTTTAATATATTTAATTAGTTATAATTTTACTAAAAACTTTTAATTCGTGATAATTTTTGATAAACAGCATGCAATTTGTTTTCAAAAAGCAAACTACAAAGTAACGCGCGATCAAAATTAAAATTTCAACTTTTATTTCGTAATTATTAGAGTCTATATTAAGTAATGCACGCGCGCACGCACGCACACACACAAACACACACACACACACACAAACACACACACACACACACAAACACACACACACACACACAAACACACACACACACACAAACACACACACACACACACACACACACACAAACACACACACACACACACACACACACACACAAACACACACACACAAATACACACACACACAAACACACACACACAAACACACACACACACACACAAACACACACACACAAACACACACACACACAAACACACACACACAAACACACACACACAAACACACACACACACAAACACACACATTTTTCTATATAAATTGATAATTAAAAATACAACGCACCACACGCATGAGGAGTAATGGCACGAAAATTAACTCAATATAAAGGGATAAACTCTAGATACTCCATTGAAAATTGAGGTCTTTTTAAGCATTATTCCCTGCAAAATAGTTTTATGAAACTTTAAAACAATATATTTAACTTGGTTTTTGATAGTTTATAAAATAAATATGTAGATGAGAGACAAATTTGTGGAGTGAAATAATTAAATATAAAGAAATAAGTAGTGTTTTAAAAACATCATTTTGCTTTTCAAATTTAATTAACTAATTATATAAGCCTTATTGTTATTTTACGAAGTTGGAATGAAAACCAGCATACTTATTAAGTCACAATAAAAATGCATGTTTTTTTAAGATGGAAAATTAATATTCTGAATAAATAGTTAACTTATTCTATGGTTTTACCAGAATATTTTATTGTTTTAAAACCATTAGTTTAAAAGTGATGCATTAATTGATATTAAATTATCTCCAGAGAATTTTCAGTTTTCATTACGAGACATAGTACTTTGTTTATTATTATTATTATGTATTAATCGCTGAAGTCTTTTTTGAAAATCATTAGTAAATATTAATTATTTTTTCGGGTAGTTTAGATATAATTAGGAAAGCAAAAATGTGTTAGTTAAATTTCTTGTGACAATTAAGTTACTCAGAAAATTCTTATTAGTTACAGTAAAAATTTTTTAAATGGAAACATTCTAAACCATTAATTATATTTTTAACTACTCATAAAATTGTACTATCTTAAAAGATTTTTTCAAATTAATAATTTTTACAGAAATATTGCCAAATGCTTTTTAAAATTATTAGGTATTATTGAATTAAAATTGATTGTAAGCTAAATGTTAAATAAAATAATATATAATTATAAATCAGTCTTAGTTAATATAATGATGAGCATTGTTGAAATATTTTGTCTTTATTAATTTCAGAATTAGGTGTTAACCAAATTGTTTAAAGTATACATTAAACAAAAGAATATTGGAAATTAGTTCATATACTGATTATATTATATAAAACATTTGCTTGATCTGCCCTTTAGATAAATTTGCTTAAATAATAGATTTTGACCAAAATGTATTAAACCCGTATTATTAAAAATATAGTAAATAAAAAATATCAATATAATTAACTGATAAAATTTGAAATCGTGATTGTTAAAAAATCCCTACATTTATTTCTAATTCAGGCAAGAGCTAATTTTTGTAAGAGAGTGATTTGAAAAAGTTTCCTTCAAAGCTTAGTGTGATTATTGTTTTAAATTTATTACAAAAATGACTTAATTATTGTACTACATTATACAAATATTGTCAAATGCGAAAGACACGTATTATTCGAGTTTGTCAGTTATGTTTACTTAACTAACAGGCCAACCTTATAGTTAAGTTATTGTGGTTTAGCTATTTAAACTATTTATATTTTGGTAATTGCGTTGTGAAAACCCAGGAAATTTATGTGAGTAGAAGGTAGATTCAGATGAAATTTAAGTCGAAGAAATCCATGAATATTCAAAAAAATTTTTTATCTATTAATTATGACACATGACCTCAAATAACTCCAAAATAAATTTAGACGAATCAAAATAATTTGAGGAAAAAATCCAACCCTTTTTATTTATCATGTTTTTAAAAAATGATATTTTCCTTTTCTATTTATAAATTTGTGCGCTTTTTTGAACGATGAAAAATCATATGGCTCCATTTAGTATTTTGATACTCATTAATTTCCAATTTCTTTTTCCATTTGTCGTATACTGATTGAATTTTTGCTCACTAATTTATTTCTTAATGTCTAAATTTTTTATTATATTTTCTTTTTTAAAAGTTAAAAATATACAATTTTAATAATCTTTTAAAATTGATCAGGAGATGATATCAGAGTTTTGAAATGAAGTTAAAAATTACATTAATTTTAAAATAATTAACTTTTCAAATATAATTTAGCTCTCCCATTTATCTTCTTGTAAATTCAAGTACTTAAAATTCAAATATTTGAATTATTTACAGTTTAATTATTTATGGAATTTTACACTACATTTTCTATTACAGAGACAACTTCTAATCGTGTAGCACTTTATTTCCATTTTTATTGTATAAATAAAAGAAAACATTTTTTAAAATATTTTTCTAAGACTTATTTCTTTAATTCTTTATTTACGTTTACATTGCATTATGTTTATTTTCCTTAATTAAGATAACAATTTTTAAGAAAATGAAAAATACCTACTGCTACTGATTTGGCTTGTTTTTACATCTTATATGTTAAAAATAGGCAATCAAGATTAAGAACATACAGCGGAACTTTAAAGCCTTAAGAAAACGGGAAATGAGTTGCTCTCTATTTAATAAAAAATCATTATTAAAATGACATACAGTGAACATGAGTTTTAATTTTGTTCTCTTAATGTTTTAATTTCGATGATAACATTGCGCAATTTGCATTTAATTTACTCATAAAATTAAAAAATTACTTTTTGAAATCACAGCAAAATGATAAAATCATACTTAATAAATTTACAAATGTCGGAAATAGTTTTCACTTAAATTTGAACATCCTTTCAGAAAAGAAAATTTCGAACATTATACTCATCCTTTTGCCTGAACTAATGTTAGTTGAAAAAATGTTATTAAATTAAAATTTAGTAAATCTCTTATACGAAATGAGAAATGTTGAATATCTAAAATAAGATATTGTCAATTTTATTATTGATTGCTACTCTCTTTGACATAATTAAAAGGTTAGAATAAATAAAATGTATGTAAATTAGGCAGTATGACGATTTTGGAATACAACTTAATATAATTAATTATATTATAGGACATATCTTCATCTTCATTAAATTAATCTTCAGCAATTTTATAAAAGTTTCTAAAAATATTCCCATAAATTATATTTCTTTGAATGCTTTATTTGCATTAAATCTTTACTAACTTTAAAATTTAAAGAATAGTATTAAAAGTTAAATTTTCTTATAACCTAAATCTAAAACAAATACTTTTCATATATTTCTTTGATATAAGATTAGAGACTTATCAGCAATTTGAAAAACATTAATATTTGATAACATTGGATAATTTTTATTAAAAAACGTATTAATCTCTTAGTCACTGGGACCCAAAACTCCCGAAACTGGCTGTTGACCTAATAAAATATATTGGATATAAGTATCCAATCATTATAGTAATAAATGCTGGCTGACAGTAAAAATGCCAATTTAGGCAGTTCACCCGTTCATCATATTATTCTTCATTATGATTATAGACGTAGCTGTATTAATGTTTTATCGATATTTATGAGTGTGTGTGCCCATTCTTGAATACATTTCGATAATGGTAACAGCAAATAGAGTAATGATAACAAAGCCTTCTTCCTAAGTTTGTTAACTCTATTAATAGATCCTAGGGAGTAAGAAGGAAGAAGAAAGTAGTCACTGTTATTATATAGTAACATTAAATTAATATTCATATTTGGGACACATTTTACAGCATTTTTTCATATGAAATTCATCAATAATTTTCATGATGAGTAAATAACGTTTTTAAATTGTTTCAGTATGTCGTAGTACTGAAAATATTTAAATATGTTTTTTACATTATTAATATTATCAAAAAAATTTCTTAATAATTTATTTTACAAAAAGCAGATAAATACTTCTTATATTATAAAAAGAAAAACAAGTTATATAAATAATCATTTCGTAATTTATTAAAATTAAATAATTATTATACAACTTTTTTTAAGGGATATAATCCATAAATTTACTTAAAACACTTCTATATAGCAATTAACATGTCTTTTTGTTTTGCGTATAATCCAGATATACTGTCATTATTTTAAGAAACATTTTGTAAAGTCAAAATTGTGTTGATTTATTTTTAAGTTTTTGAATGCATTAATTGTACGGTCAATTAAAGACATTAGTGAGCAAACAAGGAGTGCTTATAATATTATTTTATGGAGAAATATATATATATATATATATATATATATATATATATATATATATATATATATATATATATATATATACATATATATATATATATATATATATATATATATATATATATATATATATATATATATATATATATATATATATATATATATATATATATATATATATATATATATATATATAGTTACAGAAATGTGCAGTGTATAAACTTTGGAAGAAGGTTTCAACTATAAATTTTAATTAATAATAAAGCATGATGAATTATAATACAAAATTACATAAGAAGCAAGTTTTTAAACTTTGAACATAAAATTGACTGATTATTATTCGTTTTTAAAAGAGGAATAATGTAATCTGATTTTTCAAATACAGCTTTATATATAAACATCCTAAACAATTATAGTATGAAGACTGGGAAAAATATTCTGTCAACAGAACTTTAAAAACTATAGGGTTTTCTAAAATTTAAATATCTGATGAACAAATTAGTAAAATGATTATCATTCATAAATAAAATTAAATTTTATAAGCGTTTGTTTCCTCAAACATTAAGGTACTTAAAGTATTTTTTAATGCTATGTTAACAAATGAAATCATTTTTTGTTGCGTTGTATTGTATTTTAAGGTAAAATAATATTTTAATATAAGAAATTAATATAAGAAATATTATATAAGAATAAATATTAATATAAGAAATTTTTGATATGAAGCAAAACATTTATTTTTCTTTCAATATATTTTTTAACATGTATCTTTTCATAAACTAATTTGGCTTAATCATATACAAACAAATGTTTATTTAAATTTTTGAAATTAATAAATAAAAAATTTCTAAAAATAAATGGCAGAATAAAATGTTACATTTAAATAAATGTAAATAGAAAATTATATTTTTATTTTAGCTTACTAAATTTACTTTTCCTTATTAAATACGGTTAAATCTGTAGAAAATTCTTGATTAAAATATAATATAATATTATATTTTAAAAGAATATTCATGCGTGCAAGTAATATTTTAGTTAAAGTAAATATTATTGTATTAAAATAGTGATTACAAAATGTTTTTATTTTTTGTTTTATTTTTGGACTTTTTAAGCACATTTAATATCATTAATGTAAAATCAACTACAATAAATTAAAAATAATATATTTCTCTTGAATATCCAAATCACAATAATTTTAATGAAAAATAAATTAAATAATTTTAAACTTTTTAAATATATATTTAAGCAAAAAAAAAATACAACACAGTTTAACAAGCATAAATTTTACATAAATATAAAACATGAATATCCAATATATAATGTTTATATTCACATAAATAAATATATAACATATATGTATTTTTAACTATAAAAATTTCCATTCAAAGAGTTTTTAACTAATAAATGTATGTAAATGCTCTTTAAAACATTTTCATGACACGTTGAATAAGATAATAAAGATAATAAGCAAAAGCGCGTAAAGTATATCCAATATAAATAATTTAAATTTTAATTTGTATTTCAGAATAATTACTTCCAATCATTCATAATTAAATATAGCATTTATACACATAGGCATAAAAGCAAATGAAATATAATTTTATTTGTACTTACACACTGTTTATGTATTTGATTTTTTAAATTTTTTTATAAATCTAAAGCGCTTATAATTTTACAATTTGCATTGCAAAATGTTTCCTTAATCCCTGGAAAACAATGGAAAGTATGATTATAAACTGTTGCATAAAGAACACTTGATAATCTATATGTTAAGAATTCATAATTATAGTGTTTACTTAAAGTATAATGTGTTTGTCTTGTTACAGACAATCATTTAAATAGTCTGATTTAAGTTATTGTAATATTTTAGGATTACATTTATTATCAAGAAAATAAAAATTGTTTCAAAGTACTCTAAGATGAAAGTATTGTCCTTAATAGATAACGTTCGAAATATCTAACAACTGACAAACAAAAGGACAGTTGAATTTTATGTTAAAAATGTACTATCTAAATTCATTAGGAAATGTTATGAAAGAGAAAACAATATCACAAGAATTCAAGACCAATTTAAATTTTCTACTTAAATAAGAAAAGTTATCTATTTATGTAAATATCTAAATGCATACATATAGATTGAATGGATTAATGCAGCAATTAAATACAAAGAGTGTATTTAAATATTTTAAAGATAAACATTATATTTATTTTCTTTGTGTTATACTTGAATTATAATAATTTTGTTTACGGATTGAAAGTTCTCCGAAGTGTTCAAACGTGGATACATATTAACATTTTTTCCTACTGTGTAAGCTTTTATGAAGTGAAAAATATCGCATGAATCTGAATGAAATATCGTGGATTGATTGTCTAAAAATATTACATTTTCAATCCTTAATATTTAAACTACTATGCAATTCATTCATTCATGATCAAGATAGATTTTAATTAATCAGAAAAAATTAATATACTTATTCAACCCTAAAAAATCTTCTAGGATCAATTCATATTCTATTTATGATCTTATATCAGAATAGGATGGAATCTTGAAAAAGTTTAAAGTTATATCAATTTACATTATTCAAATGATATGATTCATTCTCTATGTATTGAAAATTGAAAAAGACCGGTTTTACTTAATCATGTAATTGGAAATGTCCTCAGAAGAAGATTATTTTTTATTTGCTAAATTAAGAAATTAAAAATATCACGTGGAGTAATCTATTAAATTTTTACTAATCAAATATACATTATGTGTAGCATTATATACAAAATTATTTACAAATATATGTTTATAACTCTTAAGCTTTTTGCTTAAGAATTTCGAATGTAAATAGTTTACAATTAATGAGTTTAATAATTATAAAACTAGGTATTCATTAAAAAGTCCTATAATTCTCTTAATTACCAAATTATTTATGCAAATCATTACGAATTAACTTAAAAAATTGTTAATATAAACTTATAAACAAAAATTTGTGTGTAAATTTACAAAATATAAATGAGTAATAATATTTTTTAATTCTACATTTATTTCATTCATCAATGAATAAATTTATATTTAAATAATGTTTACCTATGCTTACTATAACATTTTTCAAAATATTATCGCTAATTAATTTAAGTGATATAATCTTATTTTGAGTCTGAGAGCTTACTTCAAATTTGATGTATCTTTTTCTCTGATTTTAAAATTTCTTGTAAGTGTAATCAAGAAATAGAGAAAAATTTGCATGGATCGGATTACTTTTGCTTTAACATATCTATAATATAAATCTTAAAAAAATAAAAACACTTTGCATTTTAATTACTTTTTAATAGTTTTTGTCTTCTCTCCTGTAGGGAAAATATTATGATTTTCCCAATATGATTATGGCTTTTAAGATAGTATCAAAATGCGGATGAAATGAGTCCAAATTTTAATACTTCTTATTACTTCTTAACTACAAGTAATTTTCAACTTTCTCAAATCCCATCCCATTTGTTTTCCGAAATATTTTATATAAGCATTCATTTCGTAGTGCAAAAACATCAATTAAGCAACTCAAAACCGATAGCAAATATAGTCACTTTTAATTTCGCAATACTTTCCGACAAGCTAAGTGCATGTTTTATAATGAAAAATTATTGGCTCTGCTCATTAAAATTAAAAGAAGAGAAAGTGATATTTATCTTTACGTCTATAGTTTTTGTAGCATGATTTGTAATTATTTAATATTTCAATAATTGCATGAAAATACTTAAAATTAATTTTAAAATAACAAAAAACACAGATTATTTTAATATCTGTGTAAAATATCTTAAGTATATTTGATGTAATTTCAAATTTTTATTTCAAAATTAGTGAAATGAATTCATTGATTATAATACACAATACTTTTAAAATAATTAAATACTATAGTAAATTTAATATGAAGTATCTATTACAGCAAATATTTAAATAGAATGCATAACTATAGAAGTAATTTCAAATCATTTCTAAATATAAAACAAAATTCAACCAAATTTTTTTTCAAAAATATTCTTAGTTTTTACACCGCATTTCAAAGCATATTTTAAGATAGCATTACTTTTATAATATTTTAACTCAACTGCAATTACTTTATCGTTGCTAGGCTTTACTTACGTACATCTGGCAACGTTAAAATTATTACACTACTTTCTTAAAAGATTAATAAACTTGTATAAGTAAACATATTACATTAATTCCCCTATGCAAAGATATTTATGATTTGTTTACGGTAATAATTACGCTTATTTATCAGGAGAGTGTTCATATTTTCTACAAAATCCCATTTATGTATTTTTAAATAATGTAAGTTTTGTACTGCTAAAATTGTTGTTTTAAGTTATATATATTAAAATAAGGGAAGACTCATTTATGAAAAATAGCATTATTTACCTAATAATATATTTTTATTGAAGATATTTAGTGAAATAGCACTTATCAAGATCTTTGAGATATCTATATGATCAAGACTTTTTTTAATCGTTTAGACTGTGTAAAATACGTATAACTTTGAAAATTAATTTGGTTAACACCAGTAAGGCTTAATATTAATTTCACAGTATTTTACACAAAATGAACTTAATCATAAATTCTTTTTTATTGCTATGATATGGAGTTTGATATTTTAATGTGCTAAAGGAAATAAATATTTAATAACAAATATTAGTTAAGTTTTATAGGTTCAAGAACCAAAATTGATGAATAAATTAAGGTTTTCTGTAAAATGTAAAATTAAATAAAATCAAAATCAATTCACTTTGGGAATATTCATTGCAAAACATTACGGTAATAACATACAAAATTATTTTGCATCTCTTAATTAAGATTTTTCATTTAAAAAAATATATATACTTTTCCTTTACTTTGAAATATTTATTTAAAATTATAATGATACTATAATATTTCATAGATCTGTCTTTAACAGTTTCACTTAAAAAAGCAGATTATTTTAAAATTTCAATATTTCAAGCAATGTTTGAAAATTCTGTCCAAAATGAAATACATTTTTTCTTTTTAATAATAGCAAGACTTAAAAGTTTTAATACCAAATTAAAGTCTCAAAATAAGTAATTTATAATAAAACTCGACTACTGTACATCGTTACATATTTTTAGAATAAATATTTCAAAATAAGACAAAAAAACAAAATTTCAAATAGCCAATTTATTACAAAAACATATGCAAAAAATTATTGTTTTTGAAAGTATTGAATAAAGTTAATATTCCATTCAAGCTAAAATTCTAATATTGTGATTAATATTAATTTTTAAGTGGAAATTTGAAATTGAAAATTATCATTCTTTTCACTAGATACAAACTTTTGACACTTTCAACAGTCATAATAAAAAAAGAAATTTGAATTGTATAACTTAACAAAAAAATGAAGAAATAAACTTCTAATAGATAACATTTTCGTTTTATGATTTCTTAAATTTTCTTTATAATATTTTTAATAAAATTTCTTTATAGTTATTTAGAAGTTAAATCAATACTATTATAATTTTATATTGATAGAATATGTTAAGTTATTTTTCGCTTATAACTCATTTGTGGACCTACGTATAAAGTAAAGTAAATATAAAAGTTTTGAAGAATAACTAAAACTATAATACAAAAGGGGTTGAAATCAACCATTTATAGCATGAAATAGGATAAAATATTAAGCATCAAACATATTTATCTGCTGTGCATATTTAATTTAACAAATATAACATGTATTTATAATAAATATAATTATATTTAGTTATACTAAAATACGTAATATGTAATGTATCTGCTGTGTATATTTACTATAACAAATATAACATATATTTATAATAAATATAATTATAATTCGTTATACTTAAAATGTGTAAATGTATCCTTCATGATTATAATAATTACGGAAAAATAAACAGCTAAATCACAAACGCAGGTGTGATCAGTTAAAACACAAACTTTCCTATGTCTAAAAAAAATTGAATTGATCTGCTCCAATTGTAAACATAGGCTATGGACTATATTTTCTTGTAAAAAACTAATATATTGTTTCTTAATTTTGAATAATGATAATATTCTCTACAATAAGTTTTTCTGTACGATGTTGTTGAAACTTTGTTAAAGTAGCCACATATAGTAGTTATATATAGAAGCTTTATATATCATAGTAATAATTTTAGTTAAGTAATAGTTATAGACATATTAGTGTTTATATAGTGCATTAAAATAAAAGTTTAATTTTGCTCTCAATCTTTAAAAAAACATCTCTTTAATTTTTAATATATAAATTATATTTTCGTTTTAAAATTTTCTTTTATATTCAAATTAGTTAAAATTTTTATCTTATTGATATAAAATTTTGCCGTTGATAACAGAGCATGAACATTATTTGTGTTTTAAAAATTAATATGCCACATTAAATTAATTTATAAAATAATAATAATTTCGTCCCTAACGCGTATTTTTATAAATTAATAATTAATTAGGAGCAAATAAAAAATGGTGTAATCCTTAGTGAACAATTAATCATATCAAGGAACAGATAAGATTTTTTAGTGAGTATTATATGTATACACACTATCTTATATTTCTTCTAACATTTTAATAACATTTATATTTATTTGTTTGCAATAGTTTAAGTCAATGTACATTATTATATTGAATCTGCTGATTATTCATAAATAAAAATACTTTTTAATTTCTTGATATTAACAAACATATTTTAGGCATTTTTTTATTATTTGTGAGAAAAAATTGTATTCTCTATAAGAAATTTAATAAAACAAATGTTGAAAAAAAATTGTCAAAATTTTCTCCAGTTTTACAGTGAGAAAATAACTAAATTTTTTATTTAGTTTAGAGTTAAAAAATATTGAAATTTTTTATTTCCTCACAGACTTTTATTATACAATTTATAAATAGGCAAAAAAAATTTGTTATTTTATATAGAAGGTATTTATAGCTAAGATACATCCTATGATCTTGCATTAGTTAAATATTTCAAATGAAAATCTATAATCTTAGCTTATTTAGTATATGAATGCGAGATAATAATAAAACATTTCTCTTTTCAAATTAATATTTGTTTTAAATGATTGCAACAAAAATATTTCATCATAGTAGTTAAATTTTTATCTAAATTATATTCGTGCCCAAAAATAAAAATTAAGATTGAAATATTGTTAAAACTAACCTTTATGTTTATATTTTAAAAATGTTAAGAAAAGCTAAACACTAATAGTATAATTTTAAATTATTAATCCCAAAGGTCAGAAAATTCCCAAAGAACTTAAATATTAAATACCTTCTATTATGCATATGCATCTTTTATTCATTAAATGTTGCCGAGATTTTTATCATAAATTATTTTTGGTAATATATACATTTGAAAGGCCATAGAGAATGTAATCGAATGGAATAAAAATTGTAGATTGTAATAATTGTATCGAGACATTTAAGCTTTTTGACTTTAGGGAATAAAATGTGCAAATTCAACGTAAAGAACAAAAAATTGATATGACTGAAATTAAACTTTACAGTTTATACCCCTTTTTGATACTATTCATAGTTAAATTGTTTAGGTAAAAATTAAGGAAAGATATTCACTCAATATAATTCATTAGGGAAAGATATACACTCAATATATTTGCACAAATGTATATATTATATATTTTATAATATTTTTGTTGACTAAAAAGATATTTATCTCTATTCTGAATAAATATTCAGTTTTCTGCATTTATATTTCTTCCACATTGGTTTAGCTATTAGAAAACATGGTATTTTATTTGACTACATTTTTTATGATATTTTCATAAGCAAAACTTGTATCAACAATTTGATTTATTGACTGCACCGTATACTTAAGGGATAAGGGATATCTGTAATATGTTTGGCTTTTAAAATCTCAAAATTTAATTATATATATATATATATATATATATATATATATATATATATATATATATATATATATATATATATATATATATATATGTACTGCTGGGATTTTCTCTCTCTTTTGTATCATATAAGTACATTTGTTTTTAAAATTATTAAATGAGTTACATAATATAAGGGGAATTACTATACAGGAAAATAATAATATTGTACGCTGGTAACTATGAATATTTATAATTTGACCATTCTTAAAACAGTGAAGCATGAAGAATGCCTTACCTATTGTATTGCAAATACAGTGTTTAAGTAATCATTAATTGAGCTAAAATTTTATTCTATTTAAAAATTCATAATTAAAATCTATTTTTGTATAATGTATCGTTATCTCTAAAATGTTTATAGAGTTGCTTAAATTTCTGTACATAATAAAAAATGGTTTGCAGAATATTTAAAATGGAAAACTGAAAAATATATGCAGTTAAAAAACTCATAAAATACTCCAAACACAAGGTCTCAAATATAATTGGAAAAGCTGTATAAAAATTAAAAAAAAATATTTGTGCGTTGTGTTTCGTTTGAATAACACATGTTAGGAAGAAATATTTAAGATAATTTTTGAAGCTACATTTATGTGATTTACTGATGCAATCAAAATTAAAATGCTAAACTACAACACAGTTATAATATAAATATTCCTCTTTAATGTAATATATCCTAAAATAAAGTAATACTAGCTTATTTGAATATACAATAACCAGCTTTTATTGTTTTAAAAATTAATTCTGAAATTGTGGTATTTAATTCATTTATAAAGTTAATTTATTCATTTGTAATGATGCGTAACATGCGTTTTTTATTTCAGTTCGAATTAAGAAGAAACTTATATTTATGTTAACTGATAATTATATATTTCTCACACGTGGCAAAGAATCCTGTTTGATTAATATTAAAAATAGCCCTTAAATTTACTATACACATCTATTTAAAAACTAAACTGAATTTAAATAAATCACAGAATTTTAAAAGAATACATTTGAATACACAACTAGATATGATTTAACATCAAAATTTAAAACGGTTCAAGCCGGTTAATATACTTTCTAATTCTCATATATTTAATTTCATTTTCTTATGCGATATTAAAGAAAACATTTATATTAAAAGAAAAAAATATTTTTAGTTACAAATTATTTAGGTAAATACTAAACGGGTTTTACAATTTCTAAAACAAATGATAAATGATGGTTAAGATTTCTATTTTTTATATTTGCCAATTGAATATGTTATTATGTATGTGTATTTTATTACTGTAATTAAAAATTGGAGTAAAATAATTAGCCGATTTTTAAAACAATTTATAATTTGTAAATCATAACTTAAAATTTTAACTGTATCAAAAAGAAAAAAATAGAAAAACAAGAATATGATATGATAAGAGGATTTTTTTATCGCTTTTGATATTTTTCAAATGCATTCATTGTTAAGTAGTTACTCTTCCTAGTAAAATGTAAAATTCGAGACAGTTTTGAAACTCCCATTAATATGTGTTTTCAATTGAAGAACTGCCTTAACACACACATGCAGTTTGCTTCAGTGTAAATAGAAATATTATGACAATAAAATGCTTCAAAACAGTAAATATATTGCTTTATGTTGTTTAAAATAACGAAAAACTGCGTATTAATTATAAATAAAAACTTTTTTGGAATATTTGATATTTGTTTTTTAATTTTAAAAATTTTTGTTGCACATCGATACAACAAATAACATTCTCGTGGTATTGACAACATATTTCCTACCTAAAATTGTAAAACTATCCCAATATTTTTTAAATTATTCCATCAATGTCAAAAATAAATTTCTTGAAATGAATTACAATTATGTCAAAATACTTATATTATGAAATACTTTACGAAACATACCAAATATTTTAGTTTTGAATATATTACATTTATTGTAGATATTAAAATGGATATATGTTTCACTTTTTTCTTATTTATTACATTAATTTGTGATATACTTTATGAAATCATATATATTTTAGAATTTTGTTTTCAAGTATTCTTTTAAAATGGTTTATTATTATAAAAAGTTTAAAATGTCCACTTCATAAGGTAGGTCACTACAAGAATAATTAATGCAAATCATGCCAATTTACAAAATCGTCACCAAGCCTAATTGATGCTCAATCACGTTTCTCATGAATATTTAACATGTTTAGTTTCCCCTTAACATATTAAAAAAGGATTAAGTTTGAATAATTTATTGTTATTTTTGGTTTACTATCCTGAATTTTTAATTAGCGTGGTACATAAGCGATTTTGTGTGACGTATAATTTTAAAAAACATGTCATTCTCTATGTATCATAGAAAACTTGATCAGAGACTTTTGAAAGTCAAATTCTTGTTTGTTATTTGGATTGAAATTAATGATTAACTTACTTTGAATATTTTTAAGTTCGATTTTGATGAGTTTACTTTAAGAGATCCTTATGACTTAATCTCGTTCTAAATTTAATACTCTTAAACATGATTTATAAGCAGAAACAGAGATTCTTTACGATTTGTATCTGAATATTTAAGAAAATTGATATTTCAAATCACATATGATATTGTAGATATAAAATATAAATTATATAAAATTGTCTTATTTAAAGAAATTGTCTTTCTTAATGTTTTAATTCATATTGATTGTCTAATTTAATTTTGTTGTCTATACTTGCAAATATTATTTTCAATCGTATGACTTACTCAGATTGGTCAAACTATTGTTGTTGTTACACCAGCATGCTTTTCTCTACCTAAACCTGAATTGGGCTCTACCAGTTAGCAAGAAGGAGTCGGGTGGAATAGACCCACAGATCAAGCAATACACCCACAATACTTGGCCTGCTACCCACAAATGTATTATTTCACTTGGAAAACATTTCACCTCACCCAGTGAAAAATTGTAATGATTTTCTTTCTCCTGTAGTGACTGAAAAATGAATGTCATAAAAAATTTAAAAAAAAAAAAGTTTTAATTGATGTCACGCAAATTTGCAAAATATCTGAAAATAAATGCTAGGACAACAATGCTATAATTAGCACTTTATTTACAAGATCTACCATGTAATTGAAAGTTTTTACTCATATCAAAAATCATCCACTCATGAAGTAATGACTTTGAAAATAGTATATGATTTGTAGAACATCATTGTTTTTAGTCCTTAATTGATTATATTATATGATTAATGATTAGTTTTGTGACTATTTTGAGATAATAACTTCATATTTCCGGAATGATTAGTATTTCTTGGTTTAAATATGGATTCATAAATATTATATAATTAGCAATTATTATCTTATTATAATTTAATTAATAAATCGTTTCCTTGTAAACATTTGTATAAGAACTCTTTCATATACTCAACTACATGCTAAACTTTCACCATAAATTTTTATTCAAATTATATTTCGGTTATAAATTATTAGTAGTTACAAAGTCCATTCCAGATGTAAAAAAATAAACCCATGTACCATCATATTTACCATGAGATGTATATTTAGTTTCTTCGATTGTAATATTGAAAACTTAATTGATCAATTTTCACTGCGTTTCTAAAGCCATCATTACTTAATATTACTATGATACATTACTCAGATACCTAACATTATTTATGAAATTTTCAAACTATACTCATTTAGTAATAAAATAATCCTCATCTCTATTTGGTTTAAGGGGATATTATTGCAATTGTTTAAATAGAACATTTTAGTGCACCAAAGATAAGTTAAAATGAAGTATTTATTAAACATCATTTGTCATCCATTTATTATAAAACTCTTTTTGCTAGTTTAAAGCGGAAATTTGATTGTAAATGTTTAAAGAAACTCATTAAATTTCTAACTACCTAACATTATGAATAATAAATTGGTTTTACATTCTGCATTAAATGATCTAAAGTCAGTTGTATACCAAAATAATTAAGGAAATCCTCCTATTAATATAGACCCAAATAGAATCATGACATAAAAATATCAATAAAATAAGACAATAAGGAAATACAATTTTTATTTAATCATCACAGATTTGTTATCACAGTTTCAATATATACAATCACTTTCAAAAATTAAGCACGAAGATGTAAAATGCAAAATAAACAACAAATACTGCTTTGATTGAGACAAAATTCGGCTAGAAAGTAGCATATATATTTATGCATAAAATAAAATCAGTAATTATATACAGAAGCGAAAATACTATTAAATTTTTGTAATTTATCAGATAATGACATACTGGAGATTTAAACAGAATTATGCATAAAGTGAAAATAAACAGTATAAAATGAAAAAAGGATATTAATATAGTATGTGATCCCTTCCTCGTCTTTATGCAAAATTTATATATTGTGACCATGCTTTCAATTAGGTAGTCAACCACCGCAGAATTAAGCAATAGCCATTCTCCTTGTAAAGCAGATTCCAGCTCAATAAGAGTGGGTGGAGATGGGAAACGAGAAGATACAGGACGGCCGAGAGCATCCCAAAGAGTTTCATTGGGATTAAGGTCGGGAGAATATGCTGGTTATGCCATACGCGCAATCCCTTCACTCTTCATATAGTCATTGACGATGTCAACTCTATGGGGACGTGCGTTATCGTCCATTAAACAAAAGTAGGGCCAACTGCTGGAGAGTGCAATCTCACAATGGGTTCTAGGTCTTTATTTCGATACTGGATAGTGGTCACAGAACACCGTTTAAAGATGTACATGTCGGTGCGGTATCCTAATGTATTCTCCACACACACCATAATGCTTCCGCCTCGAAATGCGTGATGTTCGGTGATATTTTGAGGCTGATTGCGTGTTCTTTGTACACACCATATCCTTATACGCTTTTCATCTGTTTCCATAGTAAATCTTGACTCATCAGTAAGCATGACATTGTGCCAGTCAGACACAGTTCAATTGGCATGTTCCTGGCACCACTTTAATCATGCCCCTCTTGATTGAACGGACAGACAAACACAAACTCGAGGTACTCAGGCGTAGAGTGCACTTATATATAATCTTTTTATGAACGATAGACGCAGACATAACATTACAAATGGTTAAAATTAGTTGTTCAAGTAAAAATAAATGTTACATTTTAACTTTTATGCTTTATCTGAATAATACTCTTATAAAATATATTAAATTGTAAATGTAGAATGCATAACTCATTTTAACCTTTAAAGTAAAGTTTTAAATCAGAAAAAAATCATAAATCCAAGTTAAAGTAAAAATAATTTCCCAATAAACCAATAGTTTCTTGTATTTGAATCTTAAAAACGGAAAAAATTATCCTAGAAAAACTCACGCACTATACAAAACATATTCTTAAGAAAATCGATAAAAGTTTTTTTTCTTGATGATTTATTTAAAAAAAATTACTTTTTTCCAAAATTACAAGTTCTTAGTCCTTTCAATATATTAAATATATGCAATATATTTGTTTTCCTCTTTGCACACTATAATCATTCATATCGTTTTGGCCTAGTACCCAAATTATAAATGATTTAACAAATGTTTTTGAACAATTGTATTTATAAGAAAGTGATATTAAATTTTCAAAATATATTTTCTTGTTTTTTAGGAAAAATATTTCAATTTGTATATTTTGTAGAAATTTCTATAATATATGTAATAATATTCTTAATTCATTTATAGTAACGGCATTTAGAAATCTAATTATTTGGGCAATATTATTTAATTTCAAAAGATTCAAAATATTTTGTGTTTCAGAAATTAAGAATATGCTTTATTATTTCTATCAAAACATGTCTGATTAGATAAAGTGTAGCGTGCAGCCTAATGGCAAGTAAAGCATTGCAGTATATATTATGTAGTATGCTTTCTATGGGGTTTTCCTAGAATAGTTGGCAGAATTCTGCATGGTAAACTGGAAACTGATAACACGTCCATGCACGCATCATTCGCAATTAGTGAATAGCAGTAGTGCTATATGCATCTTTTATTCATAAATTGTGGCTGATATTAAACCCTCGAATTTAAGTTTCAAAGAAAAACCATTCATGAACCATGAGTCAATGTAGGACAATTATGAATTTTATTTTCTATTTTAAAGTTAAATCATCAAAAAAGGAATTTTCAAGCTATAAGAACTGAAATAAGTGAATTAACATGTACAGCATATTAATAATCGAGAAAATATAGAACATATGACATATCTTAAGAAAATACTATTCTTCAACATCTAAAATATTAATGAAGATGGATAAGTTAATTTTATTCAGATGTTGTTTTCATAATAATGTCTGAATTAAATGACTTTATCTAAGGTCCATGAAATTAAGTTTTAGCTTTCGACATTACATTTAAAACCTTTCTTTTATTTGAATCTTGACTTGTATTCTATTATTCTTGCTTTTGTTAAAAGAACAAAATGATATCTGATTAATTTCTTTTTCAATTTTCACTTTTCAAATTTTATTAATTATTAGTTCTCCTTAGAATTTTACACGTATATTAAATTTAAAATAATGTAATAAAAAAACTTATAGTTTTGCAGTAAAATAGTCAATTTTATGTACCTTCATTCTCTTATTAAATTAATATTTCTTTTAAAATCTTGACTAGGAAGAGAAACAATGGGAATTATAATACGAAAATGAATGATTAGTTCTCTTTCTAAGGAATTGTTAATTCAATTTTTCGAAAGTTGCTTTTTCAGAGATCCAAATGAATTAAATAAAAAAACTTCTTTTCATAACAATAAATTGTTCATTGCATATTTCTTATAATAAACATTTTAAATGAATTTTCAGTTTCACTAAATTAATAGGAAGTATATTTAAGAAATTAAGAGTTTTACTGAGACATTTACAAAAGTGATCATATTTATTGTCCAAAATCACAGTAGGTTGATAAAATATGTATCCTTTTTGTATTTTTGAGCAAAATATATTCTTTCTTGGTAGTTATATTTTAGAAAAAGTAAAAGGGGGGTCTTCAACTTAATTAAAAGAAGTATACCCTATTCTAAAATCTTATCAATAGAATGTTTGAACTCTGCGCTATTGAAATCTATAATTAATTTATTATTCGTATATAAAAGTTTAGCACAGTAAACCAAAATAGTTAATATATTATATTTCCAGTTTAATATATTGAAAATTTTATTAAAACAGATTTTCTAATTGCACTTCCTTTCCGCTTATCCTAATACATATCTTTCGGACATAAACTTCTTATAGTTAGCAAGTATTAGTAGGTCAGAATCCTAACAATAGTTGAGTTGACCATTGAAAACTAAACCAGTTTATGCAATTAATTAAAAATTTGCTAAAGAAAGTTTTAATTATAAAAAAAATTTAAATTAATTAATAAACAGTAATAATATTTTACCTTTACAATAAATAAAGTGGTTAATGCAATTTACATCAACCATCAATAAATTAACATTTTTTAAAAATAATAAAAAAGTGAAAACATCTACGTTAACTCTTTCAAAAAAATTAACTTTGGATCTGCAAATGAAAGAATTTACATTCGATCTACTTTTGTCAGCAGCTCAATTTTAGAGCTTAGAAAAAGTAAAATAGCTATACATTTTTCCTTAATGAGGCTATTCATAAAAATGATTAGTTTATATTTTACATTTAATGCCGCTGAAGTTATGAAATCTTAAAAATTATGCAATTTAAAAATCATTTAAAAAGATTTTATCTAAAACATTTATAAGTGTTTCTTATTTTTTTAAATTTATCAATTAATTTAATAAGTATTTAATTTTAATTTATAAAGGAATAACATCAATCGTGTTTATCTAATAAATATTTTATAAAGCTATTTAAGACATGCGGCTGTATCTGATATTTACTAAAAAACTAGAGTTCTTAAATCAAATTTGATAATATCTGAGTGAATACTTTGCAATCATATTGAAAAAGTGAGAAAGAGAAGTTAAGTTTGTATTAGTATGAATCTTATAATTAGTTTAAATGGTTGATTACTTTAATATTTTTTAATTTTAATTCAAACATACAATATATTAGCTATTATTCAACCTAATATATTTTATTAAAGTCTATACTTAATTGATAACTTAAATTGTTAACTGAAGAAATCAAACAAATTTGACAAAAATTCAAAAGTAACTAAGAATTTTCTGAAATTGAGAGAGAATTCTTTGTTTGTTAAAATACTATTACTGCGATGTAAAGTTATTATTATTATAATCTAAATTATTTTCTATAATTTATGAGAATTTATCTGTCTTGTATGAGAATTTGTTTGTCTAGTTTTGCTTCTATATGATTTTAATAACGACATAATGATAACCTATTCTTGCAGTGATTTCAGTAATTAATTTAAATTATTTGAAGCACTGAAATTTCCGATTTTTATTCACAATTTCAGATGAAAAATTAATGTATAATATGACAAATTTAAACTGTTTTCTTCATAAAAATTCTATTTAATTAAAATAAATTTTATCCTGTAAATAATTTTTCCTCATTGTGTCAAAGATACACATATTTTCTTCTGAAAATGTATTGCTTTAATATCAAGAGTCGAAAAAATAATTTTTAGTGTGGTTAGTGTAGTTATAATATACACTTTAGTGTGGTTAATTTTAAGGTTATATAAAAATATTCAGTATAAGAATGTTTATTTTATCAATTTAGCTAAAAATTTTTCATTAAATTTCTTCAAATCGCAGTTAAATACACTCAAATGATAAACAAGGAAAATGTGTCAAAATGTATGAAAAAAACCACATTACGAGTTAAAGAATTAGTTAAGTGATAAAATTACAAACTTGATATCAAATACTATGCCGGGCAACTTGTCCAGTGGTCAGCGTGCCTGACTACGGATAGGAAGGTCCTGGGTTCGAATCCTCGTTCAGGATGGATGTATTTTCTCTCTCTCTATCCTGTCTTTGTCCTTTCCTTGTGTGTGTGATTGAAGTATGAATAATGCCCACCCTATAAATGAGTTCCTATGGCATGTGTGAGGGTGTGATGGTGATCCCCTGTGGTGCACCCGGGGCAACGCCTCGGCGGCTAAGAGGTCGCTGTTTTTGGCCGGTTCCTTGGAAATCAGGGAAAAATAGATTAATAGACTCTGTTGCAGTTGTAACTGTCTACAATCTGCCATTAGAAAAAAATGGAAAATACTGTTAAGATATATATACAATGCATTTCAAATAAATACAAAATTTGATTTATTTTTAAATATTTAGAGATGTTATCAAAGAAAAATATAATTAAACTGCTGTGATGTACAAAATTGTATAAAAAGCAAAAAATAAGCATTTTAGAAATATGCTATTAAAATATACAAATAATATCAAAATATAAATGAAATTGAAAAAATTGTTCACATTACGACCAAAAGAAAACAATATTATAAAGAAATCAAAATTTTATCCTTAATATCAGTGAAAGCTTTAAATGTAACTACAAAAATTATATGAAGCTTTAAATATAACTACAAAAATGTTTAAATGTGTAAGTATAAAATGTTTTAAATGTAACTACATTGATATTCTTAGATGATTGTAGATTATATTTACTGTTACGCATAATTCTTCAACCAAAAGCATTTTTTTTATCAATTCTCCTGGAATGAGTCAGCTTCCATTATGTCCTAATCTAATCCGAGTGCCAACATGACACGAGTTAGGAAAAACCAGATTCTCTTTTCCCCTCTAGTTAGTCATCCTGATTTCCACCGGATAAGCGTCAAATGTCTCTCTGACTGGTAATACAAAAAGACCTGGGAAATTCTGGAGAAATTTAGTCACATTTTATGTCTAAACTTGACATAGCTGCGTTACGGAAAAAAATTCTCTTCATTATAGCTCGTTGCTGATTTTTGAGCATCTTTTTACGTTGTTTCGTTAATTTTTCTTCAGTATTCTGTTATATTCATCAGTATTCAAAAGCATAATTGTATCGATTGAAGAGTTTTAGGAACATTTGTCTAATTTTTGTTAGTTAAGTAAATTATTTATATGTGTTTTTAAGATAATTTTTATAAGTTAGGATTTTTATCTTTAAGGTATTATATATCGTTTTTTAATCGTTTCAATAATATTAATGCTACTTTATTTTTGTAATTTGGAACATGGTATTTTGAATAAATTTTCAGGCCATTTATCATTTGCAAATATCTTTCTTTTTAACTGTTGCAATAGAAACAAACAGTATATAGCCTTTTTATCCTTTTTTTAACATATTCATTAAAGAGGTAATATTTTATGCATCAATTTTCACACATTTTGTTTGTAAATGGAAATTATAAATATTTATAAAAATCATCTTTAAAATGTATTATTTATTTAAATATAAATATATTGGTTGACATTTTTTTAGCATTTGACAACATTTCACATTGCACACACACACAACGTAAATATTATAAATTAAATTATTAAATTCAACATATTGAGATGTTCGGATTGAAAGAACTATAGTTTTATGATTTTTATTTCAGATGATTGAATAGCATTAAGATTTTAGTTCGTGCTTTATATTGCCATTTTACGCCTGTGAATTTGTATACCTACATATTAATTTAATGAATTTTCAGTAAAATCTAATATAGCTTTAACTATTTAAAAAAAAGTTATCACAGAGAAAACAAATTAATTGCTTTTAAGTCATAAAAATTATCATGATTCTCTTCCATTTTACCATTTAAAATTTTGTAAATCTACTAAATTAGTTTTCTGTGTATTACTATGCCGTTGACTCGCATATTATCGATAATGCATGAGTTAATTTCTGGTTCATAAATCATTCAAGAATGTAACAGTGATTTCTAAATAAATAATATGAAGTAATATTTCAAATGCATACTATAAGGATATCATCGTAATTGAAATTTTGCTCTGTATAAATAACGATAAAAATAAAACTTGTACTTACATAAGCATATCTTCTTGCTGTTCTAGCATGATCCCACTCTCAAACAAACTCTTAAATAAGAGTTTTCCCTTTAAGTACTAGTTTCATAAATATCTATATGATCTGCTTGGAGTTCGTTAATGATAAGATTCAAAACATTCATACGTGACATGAATCTTGAAAAGTTTTACAATTCAATTTACGAGAATTGCTTAGAATATTCATAAAATGGTGAAGTTTAATAGTACAATCAATTATAGTATTGAGTAAACCAGTAAATTTAATAAAATGCAAAATCCAAAGAAAAGATAATTTAATAATAATACGATAGAAACTTAAGCATAAAAATATATTAAAATATATTCATTTTTCGATAAAGAAATTTCATTTAAAAATATTTTAATATGAAATGTTCCTAAAATCTGTTTTTTGATTATAATAAATATCTGTTAGGAAAAATAGAAGTTTGGAATTTTGTAGACATACATTCTTTAAAACGACTAAACTACCAATATAATTAAATTATTATTTTTTATCACTTCAAATGTATTTTAAAATTGAACCTTGCAATCTATTTAAAGTTTATAACAAAGCAATATTAAGACAATCAAATTTTTGTTTTTTAATACTGATGAATTGGAAAAGCCGCAGTAGCAAGTAATTATATTTACCAATACTCTACAAAGCCAAGCTCATAATTTAAACTCTTTCATCATGAATATTTAAAATCTACTGAATAGTATCATAATTTGTCAACAAGATTATTAATGTTTCATTTTATAACTGTCAGTATAAAATAAAACTTTAATTTTATGCGTTTCTGATGAGTATGAACCGATTTATGAGACATATTCATTCACAGAACTGCTTTTACTTTTCATTAAACACAATTTAAGCTAGGAAACATTTTTATTGTGAAACTATAAATTTTGAAGAACTTAGTTAAGTTAATAATTGTAAATATAATCCATATATTAAAAATGAATTTGTAGTAAAATGCTTTTAAAATTTTAGACTGAGTTTGAATGAGAACTTATTTAATATGAAACTATAAAATAATGGGAAAGCTAAATTTTTTATTAGAAAATCTAACATTTATTTTACCTCTGAAAATATTAAAAAAAATTCAAAAACATTATCAGTATCTATTAAATTCTGTTTAAATAGCAATTAATTAAGCACACAATAATCTTAAAATGATAAAATTAAAGAGCATTTAACAAGCATTTAATATGAAATCATCAAAGTATTATTTAATTCGTTTCAAATATAATTGCATTCTTTTCCACAATAATACCATAATGTATTTATTACTATTTTTAGCTTATTTTAAAAATGTATTTTTATTGCTTGAGATTTGTCCAAATCGTAGTGAGTATTCAATTTCTTTTTTCAACTCAAAATAATAAAGAAATGCTTTTAATAGTCTTGGTAAATTTTACAATATTTAAATTGAAATAAGGTCATCGTAACACACATTCTCTTTTATCAGATGCCATAGCTACATTTAAATAATCAACACACACACCCAACCAACCACCCAAACACACACACACACGCACACACACGCGCACACACACACACACACACACACATGCACACACGCACACGCACACACGCACACACACACACGCACACATACACACACACACACACACACACACACACACACAC
>CM057819.1:53905643-53950643 GCA_030067965.1 Latrodectus elegans
AACTCCACCATATGTGATAATATTGATTTTTGATCTAGTAAATTTAATTTAATATTTTTTCATACTCTAGAATAGCTATGGTTACTGTATGCAAAATTATATAATTAAATTTGATAAAGCAAATATTTATTAAAATTAAATTTTGGATCTAGTTAAGAAAATTATAATGATTTATGCAATCGAAATTAGTTTATTAAAAAAATTAAAACAATACATATTGTTGATTCCTGGCGCAAATTACAATTTATCTTTGAATGAAAAATAGTGTTGTAGAAGGAATAAAATTATAAAAGTGTGTAAGAAAGATTAATAATAATAATGTGATCATTTTAAAAATAATATGTTAATTTAATGCATGCATTATATATATATATATATATATATATATATATATATATAAGATGAAAACTCTCTCTTAATTATTGCTAAGAAAGTAACTGAAACAGCTTTTTAAAAGTTATTTTGGAGCATAAAATTTTTAAATAAACATAAATTCTTATTTCCTTAAAATATTTCTGTTTTAAAAGTTCAACAAATTTTACTCATCTCGACTTATAGTGGATTCTTTATTTTTAATTATTTTCCTGTTTATCAGAAAATTCCTCTAACATATAAGCTAATGTAAATTTGATGCAATTTTGAATTTTGTAATATTAAATAATTCATAACGCTTATATGCTATAGGAAAAAGTTTTGTTAACTGAAATTTATGCAGTATATAATTTAATTAAATTTTAAGATGAGACATTTGAATTTTGTTGCTATTTTTTTTATTTGTTTCATGTTTTATTTCAATGGTGTCTGTGAGATTCATGAATGAAAACTTGATTTTGTTAAATTAAGTTATTTTCTTTAAATCAATACTTTTAAAATGAAAAAAAATCCTATTTTATGTTTTATGGAAAATTCTTCAACAATAGTAATTCTGTGAAATCACGCTTACTTTTGCATTGAATGTTCACAAACGATTATTTATCCCAATAATGCTAACAAATTATTTTAAAATTAATATACTTAATACATATATTTTATTGTTTTCATTTTAAATGAAATTTCTACAAAATGTCATGTTAAAAATCAATTTATGAAAGTTATTATAATACGGTCTTCAAAGTTTTCTTAATCTCTATTAACTTTAATTATCTTATATACATGTTGCAAATATATATATATATATATATATATATATATATATATATATATATATATATATATATATTTTGCAAGAAATATATATATATATGTTGCAAATAAAAACAACATTTTTCCCATTTGTTTCTCCTCTATACATGATGTAAATTTGCAGTTACTTTGAATATATGCCTATGAAAATATTTAGATATTAGCCTCTTTTATTCAATAATGTATTTTACTGTATATGTATTGAATGTAAAATAAAAATATATCTCTAAAACTGAAGTTTATGTTAACTTCTGATAATAATATATTTTAGTATTTAGAATATAGACCTGTTTTATGATATCGATATGATAAATCATCCATGGAATGTTCAAGTGGATTATTCAAATGTATATGTGATCTATAAAAATGCTTTTATCAAAATAGGAAAGAAAACATCTTTTATTCATAAATAGGAATATTTAAACTAAAATGCATACCAGTGTTAATGATTCGTTATTCTTCAAAAAAATAAAGTCTACATTCATAGAATTTTTAACGAAGTGAATATTTTCAATTTTTTTTCAAGCTAATATACGTGATTTGTATTTCCTTATTATTTAGTGTATTATTTGAAGTTATAAATGTTTACAATAATTGTTTAATTTAATATCTAAATTATCTTTACAATTACGTAATTGAGAAAAATACAGTAAGAATCTGTAGAACAATTGTTGGTATACATAATGATTTTTATTTCAGCTATAAGTTCTTTTAACTCAAATTAATTTTAAACTTCTGGTAATATGAAAACTGTGTCTCTTACTTCATAACTATTGATGCATACAACAAATGATTCTCTTCATAATCAATCAAATAATTATCACTAAACGTTTCAGAGAAAGACAAAAAGAAAGGCTCTTTAAAGCTCTCATATCATAAAATTAAATCAAATATTTCATTATCATATAGTGTGAGGGATTTTTTTATTCTAATTTATCATGCTACTGATTTAAGGCTGCCTTTCATAGAAAAAAAAAAAAAAAACAAGCATTATCTTAGAAAATCCTATTCTGTGGTCACTATACATCCAATACTGGCACGCACGCTACACGCAAACACAAACACAAACACACACATTTATGCGTTCATGAAGTTCTAAACAGTAACATGGAAAATTATTAATATTGATGAAATTTTTAATTAGAAAAATTAATTCCATTTAATGTTTATAGGCTTGCTAATTTTAATTTTATACCGAATTTTGATTTTTTATTTCCATTGTAACAACACGATCTGCCAATAAATTTGGATTTTGTTATTAGCATCGTTATGATTATATTTTAAATTATGTTTTTAGTATTGATAATAATTCACTGCTGATGAATTCAATCACAATAAAATGACAGGATCAACAGTTGAGTTGAATCTTTTACTTCCACGACACATTGCACTAACTGAAAGGTGGAAATTGTAACGTCATAAGCCCTTTTTGAAAGGTGATATTTCGTAGAGTTATATATATTGAACATACTATCTTTCAGATACAAAAATCATTTATTAACCTGTTAAGCTCTTACAATTATGCTCAATGTGCAGTCATTTTCCTCATTAGCAAAGCGTAATGTTGTTTTTTCATATATTCATATAGAAACATTCATCTTTATGAAGTTTTCATAGATTTTTTTTCATGCTTATTGCTTCAATTATATCTGTTGTATAATTATTATAAATGATCCCAATGTCAGATAATACGTGTCACTTTAATATTTTCAAATAAAAATTCTACAGTTATCAACATTCAGTGAATTTAATAATTGGCATAAGCAGACAAATCGTTTTGAAGAAGTGTATGACAATCTGGATATATTTCATCAAAATGTATTGTTTATAGAATGGTTATGTTCTGAGTATAATATGTTTGATACTTGAATGCAATGGAGACTGCAGTGGTAACGAAAATATTTCAAACAATAAGACCCCCATGTAAGTAAGTAAATTATCATTTTTTCAAAAATAAGTAATCTGAAAATATAAATGTAAACTTTTAAATGTTTTTAAGTTGCACTTTGATTATTTAAAAACATCATTTTTAAGTAAATGAACTTGCGCATAAAATGGATAGTGTAAAATAGAGAGAATAATTATGAATCTTATTCATATCGTTTAGTAATATGGCTTTCTTGCTACAAAAAATATAAAGGAGAATAAAACATGTTATCTTTGCAAGATATTCTTGATAATTCCGCAAAAATGTTTGTAATGTTTTACAAATTAAATTTGTTCATCTAGGAATTTGAAAGTAAGTGTCATTTGAACTAAATACTGTTATAGAATAAGTTAAACTGTTTGTTTATTTAACAAAATATAATTAATATTGTTTATTTAACAAAATATAATAATTGTTATTTTAAGATATAATAAAAATATCTTAAAAAAATATCATATTTAAATTTTAGGTCTGCTTAATCAAGGTTTAGTCAGTAAACGTTCACGCAATAACGATGTTTACACTCGTGTCTATAAGTTAAGGATAATGCAAGTTTAGGCAAAGATAAAGACAAAAACAAAACAAAATTGACTTTTTGTAAAGTCTATTTATTAAAAAAAAAGGTAAAAAGCAAAAAAGATGCTATATGTTTGACACCATTATTAAAAATTGCGATTTTTGCTCCCTGGAGCAATTTTTAAAAAAAGAACCTATTTATAAAATCCAAAATAACATGGTTGGTATTATGGTTAACACATATGTCCCCCGAACGATGCAATATAGGTCATATAACGCCTAAATATGCTGAGTATTTAATTATCAATCTAATCTTGGGGAATATTACACCACTCATCAAGCAATGCTCTCTGAAGTTCTGCAGACACCTGGAATAGGGTTGACGGATTATAATTCATCGGCCAAGCATGTCCCACACATATTCTATTTTATTCAAGTCCGGTGAGGATGCTGACCAGTTCATACGTGTGATATCCTCCGATTGAAAGCATTCGTCTACAAAATTTGCACGGTGGGGATGGGCGATGTCATCCATAAACAAAAATTCTGCCCCAATAGTCCCCGAAACAAACGTATATGTTGTTCCAGAATGATATATGTGACCTGTCATGGTTGCATTCTTAACATGCAGGTTAGTTCTGGAACCAAGAATAATTCCTTCCCAAACGAGCAATACTACACCACCGTAACGGTGTCGTGCGATGGTGTTCTCTTGGTGGTAACGGGTACCTGTTCTTCTCCATATGAAAGTCTTGCGAGAATCAGACTGAAAGCTAAACTTGGACGCATCGGAAAACATCACACAAGATCACTGTTATGGTGTTTACAATGCATGCTTTCTACTCCAGGCTAACCGCAGGCGACGATGATTTCTGATAAGTGGAACACATCTAAAAGGCCTACGAGCATATATACCAATGTGCCCTAAGCGTCTGTACACAGTCTGCCTTGAAACTGTCATACCGGTAGCTGAAGAGATCTGACGAGACAGGTCTGATGCTGTGCTCCATTTGTTTTCTTTGGCAATAACTGAAAATACCGGTCCTCATTCGGCGTTATAACTCGGGGGTAACTTGTGCAGTAACAACAACATTACCATCATCTTGAAACCGTTACCAAAGCCTGGAAATGACAATCTGGGTAATTCCAAGTTCTCCTGATACTTCCAACCGGGTACGTCCACATTCCAAATGGCCGATAATTTTACCAAGTAAAGCATCATCCAAATGCTTCCTTTGGGCCATAACTATGCAGTTATTTCATTGAAAGTCTCTTAAAGAGCTTGTGAACAATTTTACTTTGATCTTTGATCTGAAATCTTAACGAAATTTTGGACCGCGAAGCAGGCTTTTACTTCTTCATTTGTACTATTTCCATAAAGGAAATAACATGTCTTTACTTAAGGAGAGCACAAACTGGAATGCCGAGATAGCCAATCAGATGTTAGAGCAGAAAGTAGGCGTGTCTATGCGAGCGAAAATTTCTAAGTGTGAAAATATAAATTTACAAAATATAACTATTCTAGTAATATAAAATATTACAATGCTAACAATTAAGTGAGAAATTTCGGGCTAAATAGTTCAATAAATGTAATATAAAATAGTAGAAGAAGTGTCTATATATATTATTTACATATTTACAGTACACTTATTCTTTTTCGCAAAGGAAATAATTGGTAATGCGTCTATACCTAAAGTCTTCTCTTAAATATTTATAATAGGTTTGGGAATAAGAAATCCATTATTTTTTTCGGTAGATTGCTGTAGTAAATGACATTTCATTAAGAATCGATCAAACCATTCCAAATTTATGCTTGTTATCAAGGTGACATTGCACACTAAAAATATGTATTTTTGTTTGGTCCATTTAGTTGTGAGTATAAAAATAGAAGTCAACAAGGTAAATGTTCGGTACATTTTACACTTTTTCTTTGATAAAGGCGAAAATACACGTTAGGTGGCTGAAATTGTGATTAGTGTTTATGGTGGCAATACTGTAGCAGCTAATTAAGTACAATTTTGATTTTATCCATTCTATTCAGGTATTTTTATGTGTTAAAGATGCACCTCGCGCAGGCTAGTCCATCGTCGAAAATGTCGATGTAATCATAGAAATAAGCGAAGTTGATCGGCATATTAGTAGTCGTGGAACTAATAACTAAAGATAACTAAAGATCAACCAATAACTAAAGATCAACCATAAAACAGTTTTGAACTATTTGCTCAAAGTTAGATTCAAAAAGAAGCTCGATGTTCGGGTGCCTCACCAATTCACACCAATAACACGGATGAATCAAATTTCCATCTGCGAAACCTTGGCCAAACTGAATGAAAGCGACCTATTTTTAACGGATGGTAACAGGGGATGAGAAATGGGTCAAATACGACAGTATATTTTGAGCGAAAACGATTGAGGTTAAAGTGTGGTGAAGCAGCTCAATCGGTTGCCAAACAAAGACTAACGGTCAAGAAGGTTCTATTGTGTATTTGGTGGGACGAGAGGGGAATAATTTATAATAAGTATGGCCAAATACTAAATTGATATCACTACTATCAACAACTGGACTGTGTGAAGCTAGTTATTGACCAGAAATGGCCAGAATTAGCCAACATAAGAAGTGTTGTCTTCCATTAGGACAACGCCATGCCACACATGTCTGTAGTAATTCACCAGAAACTGCAAAAGCTTGGTTGGGTTTTAATTCATCCACCATATAGTCCAGATCTGGCACCAAGCACTTATTACCTATTTCTCGCAATGCAAAATTAGCTGGGTGCTCAGAAACTGGGATCAAGAGAATATTGTAAAAATCAATAGCTAGACTAGGACTATGAAACTATGGAAACTAGGACTATGAAAAAGACGTTATGAAGCTACCTTTAAAATGTCAACAAATTATACAACAAAACGATGCAGATTTGACTCAAATCGGATAATCCGAGAAACACGTTAAATAAAGTTTTGAATTTTACGCAAAAATAATGGATTTTTTTTCCTCAAACTATAATTTAAATATTTCATTAAAAAATTAGATGTTTCGCAGTTTATGGCTGTTCCATAGAATTTTTTAATTAGTTTATTGATATGGTCAGTTAAATCTTCTAATTTTAGGTCCTATGCATTATTCATGTTCCTGATAAAGAATGGTGCTTTTGTAATCTTTCGTAAAATCTTGTATTGAAAAGTCTTAAGTTTTATTTTGTCAGATTGATTGGTAAAGTTCCATACTGAGGATATTTAAGTGATGATTGGTTTGATCATGGAGATGTAGCCTTTTGAGTTAAAGTGACATAGTAGATTTTCCATCTAAGACAGATTTCAAGCATTCAAAGGCCTGTGTAGCTTTGCGTATAACATTATTAATATGATGTGTCCAATTTAAATCTCTATTCATGGTTAATTAGAGATATTTTGTTGAAAATAGGCATTTCTTTCCCAAAAAGAACCAGGTTATAGTTATTTCTGTGTTTCAGTTTATTTTTTCTTTCTTTTAAACAGTAATAATGGAGATTTTTCTGCATTTATTGAGGTTTTCCAGTTAAGGCACCATTTTTCAACTTCATAGAAGGCTAATTGTAACTTATTTATAGCATTATTTGGATTACTGGATTCTGCAATTATTTCAGTTTCTTTTGCACAGAAAGCGATTTTCGTGGTTTCTTTCTTAGGGTAGACATGTGTGTAAAAAAGGTAAAGAATAGGCCCCAGCATGCTGTTTGGAGTACACCTGCTTTTATTTTTACAGTTAATGAAGTTTGATTGTTATTTGCCACTTGAAAGTATCTGTTTCGTAAGTAAGATATTAGTAGTAAAATTAAATCAATGTCTAATTGAAGATTGATTAGTTTCTGAATTCGACTTTTATGCCACACTCGGTCAAAAGCTTATACATCTAACATTTCCAAGGCAGTGTATAGGTTTCTATGTAGGTTGTTTCCAATAATTTAAATTCTGACAAGTTGTTTCACAGATCATTTGTAAAGCCACAATTTTACTTCTTTGCAATCATTTGTTTTATATCACTATACTACAACTTTAAATTTGCATATTATTCTTCAAGATTTGTGCGATAATTCTGTATGTGAAATTTTTATTTTAGAGTTCAATTTCTGTGTGATTTTTGTGTGATTCATGGACATGAATGTAAAATTATATATTATATATATTAATTATATATAATATTATTACATAATATATATATACTATGTAATAATATTATATTATATATATATATATATATATATATATATATATATATATATATATATATATATATATATATATATATATATATATATATATATATATATATATATATATATGCTTATACTTCAGCCTCTCAAAATATCTCTTCAATATTTATATATGGATTTATCTGATATAGAATAAATAAATTTGTAGGAATTTCATGATAATGAGTTAATTTTTAATTTAATTTAAGATTTGGCTTAAGATGGATGTAACTAATAGTTACATTAAGGAACTGAAAATATGAATATAAAATTTTGTCACATTTATAGTTACTAATAAGACTAAATTAATATAAAAGTGACAATTTTCGTTTCAGTCAAAAGAAATTCATTTTGCTGTAAAACATTTCTTTTATGCATATTAAATAAGGACAGATGATAGTTTTCTTCTGTTTACTAATTAATCTTACAGTAATTTTTTTTCAATTTTTGCACAATATTTATCTAAATATATCCATTTACAAAGAATAGCACAAAATAAATGTAAATGTTGTTAAAATAAAATTATATATAAAAAGTAAAATGAATAAATATAAATTTATTGTCTGAAAACTTTTTTAGAGAAGTTAAAAAAATAACTTAATTTAAGCTACAATTTAATTGAAAGAATTTTAATGAAAAAGGAATGTGAAATATGAATATAGTCACAGAGGTAAAATCCATATATGAGAGAATATTCTCCTTAAAATACTTAGACCAGTAATAACCCTAAAATATCCTTTTTATTAAATAACACATTTTGTTACAAGCTTTTTATACTTTGTCAGGAATTTATAAAATTACTGTTTGAGGACTTGATAGTAATTAGATGACAAATCATTGGAATAAATGTTTATTTTGAAATGTTATTTTTGATTTTGATTATAATGTGACACATTTTATTATTTGATTAGTGGTTATTTTAATGAAATACAAGATACGCTAGTTTGGCTTTACGATATGATAATACGCTTTTATTTTAAATTAAACATAGTTTTATTACACTAAAACTTGAAAAATGAAGTTGTCCTATTATTTTGAATATTTTATTCACTCACCAAAATAAAATAAACATATTTAATTGATATATTAACAATAAAATTTGCTACACTGCTGTAGCAATTGACCTTATCAAAAACAAAATAATATTATATCTCACTATTTCAGTTAAAGATTATATTGTCTCTCTATACTAAATGTAGCAATTCATAATTTATATGTCATTATATATTATATTTAAAGCGGCTAATTTGAAATGATGAGTTATTTCTTGGGAGTTTGATTCTTAGTGCAGTCTGAGGCAAAGTTATTTATAATTTTTTTTCTAGCATTTGGCAATACTTTTCATACTTAGTAAAATTAATTTGAAAACTATATATTGCTTGTTTAAAAAATAAGCAAAAAAAATTTCTTATAAAAATAATTTCTAAAAATTTAGTTTATACAATTATAGAATTAGATAAGCTTTCGCTTCAAAAATAAATAAAAAACTACTTGAAAAAAGAAAGAAGTAACGTATTTAAATTTTCACATTATCTCTTTAATCATTTTAAATAACCTAATCGCTTGCTTATTTTTGCTGTTTATAGTAATTTTGTTTTATAAAATCTTGCACAGGTTTGATATTAAGTAGTATTATGTTTAATCAATGACAATAAATATTGTTTAATGAAAATAGTTGATTCAACATAGTAGATGTGATGTTACATACGTAAGTAAAATAAAATATTCGATGAAAATGTATGGAACTGAAGTGAAATAAGTTTTTTGCAAAATTTAATTTAATGCCTTCTTAATTTTTTGCTAATTAAAGATTTGACAAAAGAGTTAGCTAAGATAATTTAAGATGATCTAGGATAAATTGGTATGAAAATGACTAAAGAGAAGTTTAAATACATTCTGATGCGTGATGTTACGGATTGAAACTTGTCAGTTTAACAAGGATTTGAGTAGTTATACCAGGTTAGGAAAACAAAACCATTATACTAGTATTATATTTCAAATTATCGAAAAAAGAGGAAAGTTTGAAGGTTTATAACCATAATTCTATAATATCATAGTCATCATTATGAAAACATTTCTGAAGGTTTCATGCAATTGTTGAAATAAAGTTTGCGAAAATATTATCTGATACTCCTTTGAATGTCTTTTATAGAAAATATTAAAACACTGTCATAAAAATTAATAATGTTGCACAAAATTTCCCCAACTTTTATTAAAAGGAAAAAATGACTATATTATATATTGCATATTTAAAAAAAAAAAAAAACGATATTTACAGAAGTTTTTAAAATATCATTGAAATATGTAAAACTAATATAAATCTTAAACTTATTAATATTAATTTTCAACCCTGAATTTTAAATTTTACTGTTTACTGTTAATTTTAGATCTGTTGAAAGCCATTATAATACATAAAAGATTGTTTATTATAGTAAACAAAAATGCAAGTGAAATAAACTTTATTTTTAAAAGTAAAGTACTGAAATATTTTCAACTCAATACTTTATAAAATAAACAAGTGAGACTCCAAGAAAATACTAAACTAAAATAAACAGAGCAAATTTAAATATCCAAGAGAAACAAAAACACATGATTAAATTTTCTAAGAATTTCCCAAGAGAACGTAGAAGATTAACATAAACACAGAAATCCTTTCACGTCTAGAATCTAGATTTTAATACTTTGAAAGAAAATATTTTATTAATTTGAGACTGCTTCTCAAAATTAAATAAAAAGGTATATATTATAATACAGATACTTTATTTTATTATTAATGATTCATTTATTATTTTATGATATCATATGGATACAATAAGCTAATCTAATTTTTTTCCATTGAGGAAATACAATTTTAAAACAATTCAATGATTTTAATAGTAGAATTCATATAAAAAATAAATAATTGTTCCAACAAAATATAGCTAATTGATTAAAAAATCAATGAATTGAGCAAATTCCTGAAAGTAAAGTTTATATCTCTCATTATATTTTAATAAGTAAATATACTCTAAAAACTTGAAGCCACTGGAAAAGTTTCTAAGAAATTAATTCATAAACGTGTAACGAATTGATGTTTGGTAATTTTAATCGTAAGAGGTCAGCAATGATGAAACTGTTTTGTAAAAACACAAATTTGTCAATGATGAATGATATTGTTTGCTCTTTCTTCTTTGTAGGGGTAATTTACACACCTCTTATCTATCGTGATTCGTTTTATAAGTTTGATGTTGCAAAATATAATTCTCATTCAAAAGCAGTTTTGAAAAGAACGCAAATTTAAGTGTCAATATTTCAATAATTTCTTTTCTGCATTACTTTTTAAAAATTTAGTTAATTCTGAAAATTTGAATATAAGGGAAAAATTGTTAAATAGTCACTAGTATGATATAAAGAATTTCAGATAGCATTTACAAATGTAGAGATATCTTGCAAATATTTTCCAAAGATCCATGTGTCACTAACTATTAGTTAAACTAGCTACAACAAGATATCCTATATATAATTAAATCATTGATTATGAGTTTCTTACAGTTTGAAATTTTTATGACCTACACATTTTCTTTAATAAAAATTTATCTTTACATTTTTTTATTATTATTATTTGTATAATTTGAATAATGTGTTTTTTAAAAAATGTTTATATGCCTGTTACCTTACTAGCAATACTGAAAATATCTATGAGATGAAGAATATATTTTTTAATATCCATAAAAGTAAATTTTCTTCCACAATAACTGCTTACAGTTTTCATTGAAACGTGTTGACTTTACATTTAACTGAATTCATAGGTACATTTAATTATAAATTCTATTTGTTCAATGTTTCCAAAATTTATAAAATAAGTTTCGAAAAATATTTTTTCATTGTAATAAAGTTGTGAGAGATGCAGAAATTTAGATCAAATAGAAAGTTCTTTAAATTTGAGCATTCAGCTGTTATTCCTTAAACTCTATGTCTTTACAGATCTTATATACATATAAAAACACTTATATATAAATAATATAAAGCAGTTACGCCTAATGCAAAATTTCCTGTAAGAATAACGGAACTTACGATATTAAAAATAAATGTAACGGTTTAATTATATACATTAAATTTTCTTTTTCTTTAAGATCTAACTTCAAGGATTGATTAACATTCAAACTTTTATTCAAATAAATTAAATTCCGATAAAAGAAGTAAATAGGTATCTTTAATTATTTGATTTAAGAAATAAAATTTGATTTTTATTTTAAAGTGAAAATTAAATGCTTTCGAACTTGCTTACACGCTACAAAGAATTTCCTTAGAAGTTAAGCAAAATTTCTTCCCAATGTTATTTTCTTCTCAAACATTTTGCATTTATTGTTATAGTGAATAATATATTTTATAACACACACTCTTCAAAATCACTACAAACAGTTCTATAACTTTAAAATAATATGTAGGAATTCCCTTTTTCTGAGTTTTGCAGAAATGAACTTACTAGAGAGTAATTTTATGCATGAAACTAATCTTACAAAGAGGACTAAACAAGAAAAAGAATGAGTTATATATAGGAAGGATTCGTGGATATAGGACTCTCAGTGCAAGTTTAAAATAGAATAAATGATGATTAACCAACGAGTGAGACATTTGAAATTCACCTAAACCTATTAAACATTTGACTCACCCATTTAAAAGACAAGATTATCTTAATAAATATTTTCATGAGAACTTATGGGATCAGTATTTGCCTCAATATCAATCGTTTAAAACAATATTATATCAATCTGTACATGTATTTAATAATAATTAAACTTTGATGTTACCGAAAGTCGATTAAAAGAAGATAAGTAATCTCTCTTTCTCTTTCTCTGCGAATTGAAAGAGTAAAGATACATTCAAACATGTTTCATAAATAAGAGTATTAAGTCCAAAGTTTGTGTGTGTCTTTCCACTTTATAATGACAACTTGAAAGAATTAGATGATCAGTAACTAAAGAATATTTGGTTTTTATCAAAATGTATGTTTTGTAAAATTATATTTTAAATATGTTATGAAAAATTTGACAGTCGATAAATACACATTTGTTGGATTACCTTATTATATAATATCAGTCTACTAATATATCTTATCTTCATATCTTTAATAACTTTTAACATTTAATTTGAAATCAGCACTTAAATATTTTTGTTTCATCTATTTTTGACTGATTTTTTCTTTGAATATTTGCGTTATAATATCATTCACTTTTTACTGTTATTATTTTAACACATTCCGTTATCTCTTCGGTATTAGAATTCACTAGATACTTTGGATCCATCGATATGCTAAAGGACGAATTCGCTACAATTTATTGATAGGCATGCAATAAATTGATCATAGAACACGATTTACGTTACTTACTTTTGAAATCATGAAAATTACTTACTTTTAATAATCTCAATATTTTCTGTACAATTTTACCTCAATAACGCTTAAAAACATTCAGTTTACTAATAGCTATTTGTAAATAAAACTGAAAAATATTTTTCTGAAACAATAAAAGGGTTTATCAGGCATTGAAATACAAGTAAAATTAAAATTATTATTTTTGATAGAGAATGTAAAATGTATTCAAAATTCTTGTATCTAAATTTATTATAATAATTCCTTTTTTTTATAATTTAATGTAAATATTAATGTTTTGAGTCTTACATATCTGATTATTATTTCAGCAATATACCAGGGCTTAACTGATATTTACTATTAACTTCAACGCATGTAACAACAAATAATTAGTTTTACTTTAACTACAGAGTTTTGATGTAGAAATAAATATATTTTAACTACAGAGGAATAAATATACTATATAGAAATAAATATATTTTATATTTAATGCAATTACAACTAAAGAAATTTAATCTAATTTAAATAAGAAAATATTCATTTTTATAATAAATCATTTAGTAAAATTTGTTTTATATTTACTTAAATTTAACATTTTGATTTATTTCATTCACAGAAATATTCTCTTTTCAACTGAAGAAATCAAATTGTTGTACTTCTTTAAAAATTCATGGTCTTTATGTTTACTTAATTGTTTTTTTTCTAAGGATTTCCTAAAAAAAAGAACTAACTACAAATCTTGCTTTAAAAAAATTTAAAGCTACAAAATGCATCATTGATAAAAGAATATAATGAATAATTGATGTCAAAAGAAAAGAAGTCATTACTTAGTCACAACTTGTGTAATCCGACAGAACTTATTTTAATTTAGATAGCTTTTAAAAAGCAAATAATAATAATGTGTTTAAGTTTTGTTTTAAAAATTTAACAATGTGTGACTTAAATAATTGAGTAAAATCATATTTACAAATTTATTAATTCCATATTTTTAAATTAATTTTGCTTCATGCTCTTTGGCTAATATCTTCTGCATAAAATGAAAGCATGTATATTACATTTTATCAATGAAATCAAGTTTCAAATTTGTTGTAATTATTATCTTATACATAAAAATCATGCATTTTTAATCATTTTTGTAAGCCATTATAATATTATTAGTGAATTTAAGTATATATAAAACCTATAGCAACGATATATATATATATTATATATATATATATATATATTGTATTTTTTCCAGCGTATATGAAGCATGTATTTTTTAAACACATTTGTGAAGGATAAAATTTCCTTCCTGATCACTATCGTGAATTTATATTTTAAATATAAAGCAATACTCACTGCTTAAAAATTTAGTTACAACATCATTAATAGTGTATTTTTTTTGTTTTGAAGTTTTAATAGTGTATTTTTTGTCTTGAAGTTTTAACAGTAACATTTGTGTACCACTAGAAGCAATAGTTTTGTTTGAGTGCACTATAAAAGTTGAAGGAAGTTTGTCAATGTTTCCTTTATATTATAGCTCAACATTTTTTCCATGGCATGCATCAATGGCAAATATATTATTTTCAATGATTTTTCCCATTGCATTTTATTTCAATAATGCAATCACACGTAATGTGAATACTATGTTACAGAAATGTGGAAATTGTTTTTAATTTTCTAAAAATTCGGTACAAAAATTAGAATATGTAATCCAATCATGCTGTGATCGACGATGAAAGAGCATATAAATTCACTCAATTGCAATATTCACACATTCTTCAATGAAACGAAACAGAATCACATAGTTTCTAACAAAGAAATTTCAAAAAAATGAATGCAATCACAAATTGAGTATCAGCGTATAACATGTGATTCAACAGTTGTGATGGCGTGATTTGTAAGGGTGTTGTTTTCGTAAACGAAAGATAACGATTTATAATCTTGACGTAATCGAAGTTCCATCGTATTTATTAAATGGTGCCTGTAAAATATGTTGCAGTAGCAATGCCTTTCATGTAAAATGATACCTCTAGAGGTTTCCTTTTTGGTCCCTTTTTCTAAATTATGAGGAGCAGTTTCGAAACCAGTTATTGGTTAAGGCGTCGTTTTCATTATCGGAAGATAGTGAGTTTGAATTCCGGCTTTACAGAAGAACCATCGTGTTGGCAAATGTCGGCTGGGACACGTTAAATTTGTGATAATGTGAGGTTGCAATGCTCTAAAAGAGAAATGATACCCTTGGTGTTGGCAAGTCAAATATTAGGTGTCTTCTACTTGGTCCTTGTTTTAAAATCACAAAGACTTCATCTGACTGCTTCTATCTTACTGGTAGAGCACAATCCAGGGCTAGGTACACGTAAGCATGCTGGTACAAGAACAAAAACTGCCATTTGATGTCCCACATATAAAGACTATATACGAAGACTATATATACCGCCCTTGTGCTTAAAGGTTAAACTCTTAGTAACAAGGCATTGAAAAAACAATAACACATTATGCATAAAGTTATTCCATGTAGATTTTCACTGAGGAAAAACAGCCGTGAAATAATTCATTAAATAACAAGGTCAACTGAATACAGGAGGCATTTAACGAATTTTTTATTTCAATTCGTTAACTAGTTCATTGACAAAAATATTGGAAAGAGAACAGCTGGAAACTGCTTTCTGAGGAATACCTGCTTTCAACAACTTGTGAGTGCTAGTTACCAAATCTACCTCTATAAAGTCAGTCCTTCTAGAGGCCAAAATACTATGTTAGATTGGATCCCGATGTCAAAGAACTTCGACGGAAGATTTTCCTCCCACACTAGGTTGTCAGCAGATTTAAAATCCACGAAGTTTGTCGAAAGATTATGTATATTGTCCATTGCATCTTTGATGGAATGACTTAGCAGAGCTACATCTTGATTGACGGATCGGAGCTTCTTAAAAGTGGCAAGAGATTTCCCTGAAATCTTATTCTTTTCTCGATACAAATTTAATCTGCTCAAGATAATTCGTTTCATAATCTTACACATAATACTAGTTAGGGAAATTGTACACACTCGAATCTTTATTCTTTTCATGGATTTAAATAATCATTGATTTTCACCATATAGAAGGAAGAACACCGGATTTCCGAACGATAATGAAAATGATCAAAATGGTTTTTTGGGTACGATGACCTAGGTGCATAATAATTTCAGTGAAAATAACATCCTCACTTGAGGACTTTTGTGGTTTTAAATAATTAAGGTCAATATTTAATTAACACTTGCATATATATATATATATATATATATATATATATATATACACTGACAGGCAGACAGATCTGTGGAATCAGAGAATTTTGAATATGGGTATAAATAAAATATCTTGTAAGCACTTTAAAAAATAGAGGAAAATTTTTAATATTTAATTTTAAAATAACTGCACAGAAAAGTTTTTAGATAAGAAAATGCTATTGCGCAGAATTACAGAAACTCTTTTTTTTTATAGATTTTTAGAATAAAAATAAATGTCTTAGACAATTTAATTCACACTAATGAGTTAAATTATCTTTTTAAAAACAAGAGAAATTAGGTATTTTGAAATTTGTTTAAAATATTGTAAAATGGTCTAATGATATGTTACAGTTTAATGACCACATTTCACTGTTAATAACCTTACATTTTTTAAAAATAAGAATTAAAATTAAATGTATAATGCTTTTTTGATTGTAAAGAATTACGAAGAATAGTATGAATTCATTAATTTGTATTACTTTATATCACAAGTGAACATTTAATTACTGATTTTTAAGTCATTCAGTATTCGTTTTTCAGAAAATTTCTTTTATTGAGATTCAAAGAATATACTTTTGATTTTAATAAATAGATATTGTTTAGAAAATCAAAATTATTGTCTTGGTAACTCAATTTATTGGGCTTCTTAGAAAATTTAAAAGTTTCTTTGATTTAAATAAGCAAACAAAAATCTGAATGTTAATTTACATTTTAGTTTCCCAATATAGATTAAATATTTCAGTTTTAAACTTAATTTCTAACAGGTATAACTGGTTTTCAAAATACGTTAGAAAAGAAGTAAGCTGAAAAAATATATCATTAATATTTGAAAACATATAGGACATTTAAAACATAGTTGTTTACATAAAGTTTAAAAAAAATGGAAATTTTTGTATCATAGAGTTAAATTCAATAAAATGTTTTTTTTAAAAAATTGCACATCCTGTAATTGTTTGGTTGTCAAACATATGGTTTACGTTATTGAAATAATTCAACTTTATCATTAAATGCTCCAAGTTTGTTTTACATTTTTTATTTCACATATTGCATATCATAAGTGAGTTTAAGAAATTTCAATCTGTTAAAAAGGATTTGCTAAGAGACTATTTCTTAGATCTATTACAAGAAAATTATTAAAACTGGTTTGAGATTGATTTTTCTTTTAAATGATTCAAGTTATCGTTTATTTTTGCCTGTTTAGTTATCAATTTTGAATTTCTATTAAAAAGCAGTTTAAAAAAAAAGGTCTTGTTACGAATCAGCGTGAAGAAATGTTAAAATATATTTTTAAAAAGAATGATGTTTTACTTAAAGGAAAAAGTTTTTGCTATCATTCAAATAACTTTCACTGATTGGACTATTACAATTGTGCAGGTAAATACAAAAAATCATAACTAATTGCTTATTGATATCCTTATCATATCTTTATTAGGACATTTGTTGCAATACTTACATTTCATAATGGTAATTATGTTTACTTTTATAAGGGTATTTATGTATGGCCTGTCTATTTTTATCAACGTTTGAATCTATTCCTTTAGATAGACATTTTCTTAACTGTTTTTTAAAAAAAATAGTGAAAAAAGTAATAAGACTTAAATATCAAATTAAACGTATTTTATTTAAATAAAAATAAAATTTAAGGAAACTTAATTAAAAGTGGTATAAGATTATGCTTTAGAAGATATAACGTATTATTTATTTATACATATGAGTGTATAGTTTCCAATTTTTTCTGTTTTTGACCTATGATAAATCCCATAGTTGAAATTTCTTTCAATTCTAATTATATAAGAAATTTATTTCATTCTACAGATACAAGAGTATAAAATATTTCAGCAAATTTTAGAAGTGTAAAGTAGAACTACTTACTGAATAATGAGTTCTATAAATAATTCTTTATGAATTAAGTAAAAAGTGTAATGACACCAGTTTTTTACTTCATTGCTTCTAAAGAGAGAGAAGTATATTATGGAATTATAGTCTCACTTGGTGCTTATTTATACTTTTCCTGACAGATGAATTTAATTCCCAGGTACACAAAGCAATTAAACATATTGGTATTTTATGGAAGAATAAAATGTATCCTCACATCATTGAGATAATTTAGTGCTTTATAGTAAAATACGAAAACTAGCACCAAATTAGTTTTATGATTCACTAAAGAAGGAAAAGTTAGATCATTAAGAATGATTATAAAATGAATGTTCACATATTAAAACCGGCTAACTTGTTTATAAAGGGAAGGATAAAAGCTGAATTTTATGTACTTTCAGGAGACATATAAATCAGTAAATTAATTTCTTTCTTAAATGTTTCTCCATTATATATCTAAATAATTAAACTTTCATTTTAAATCTGTGTTATTTTTTTTGTAATAAATGTAGTAGAAATTAAGTAAAGGGTCAAGAAAAAGTGTTTTTTTGATTGCAAGTATACAATTATTAATATGATTAATAATTAAATACAATTATAACGTAACTCAAGAAATATTCTTTACGCTAATTTTAGAGAAACATAGATGTATAACAGTGCATAACTATAACTGTTCACAGTTATAAGAAACTCTTCTACATAATCTATAAATATTTAAATGACTATTTCAAATATATTTTAATATGAGCTTGAGCTATACTATTGTTATAATGTATGGTTCACGAATGTTCAAGACTATTGATTCATAAAACGTTTAAATAAATGTGAAACTTCTAAATTTTAGTAGTTTCTGATATGTGGAAACGAATGTGTATTATTTTATTACATTATACACATAATGTAGTTTGGTACACATAAATTTTCCCTATAAAAGTTTAGATAACCTGCTTCAAACCAATGTAGACGCATTAGAAGTTTCTGTATGTTAATGGCAAATACATATTGCCATTAACATACAGAAAATTCTAATCTATATATTAATGGCAAATACATATTTTTATCTCTATTATGGATGCATGTTTTCTGTATAATAGCAAAATATTTATAAGTGACATAGATAAGATATTTTGCATTATTAGATATTTTCAAGAATAGTGATAATTAGTTAGGGTAGATTAATATACTTAGTTAAAATAGCAACATAAATTATTACATATTTTGCAATAAAGCACAGTGATAATCAGATAGGACAGATTAATATACTTAACTAACGTTCCAATACTATTAAACTACATAACACAAAATATCTAAAAATGGCACTTTTTAACATCAATTATGCATATTTTCATATATATATATATAAGTTAATTTCATATTATCTATAAAAATATTTTCATGGGTAAATGGAAACTATAACAAGCGGTTTACATGCATAAGTTTTTAAGACTATAAACTCCAAACGTTCAAATAATTTAATACTATTTTAACAAAGTAAAATGATAAGCGCTTAACAAAAATATTTCTGAAGATTTCCTGCTTGACTTTACTAATTGATGAGTGTTCTTAGCTCTCTCCCTTTCTCTTTATGGATATCCTTATTTTTTTTAAAGAATATTTAAATTTGCTTAGTTTCGTCGTAATTTGTTTCCTGGGATTAATACAGCTTATTTTATCACAGTTTTGGCAAAATATTCCTTAATCTTATTTTATTCTTTGGAAATTACCCAATTTATTTGACATACATTTTTAAAACATTATCGTTTTTCTTTTACATGTCATATTTAAACCTAAAATATTATAAAAATAATGATTTAAAAAACATTTCGCTTGAGAAAAATTATTTATTTTAGCATTTTTAGTTTTAATCATCACGAAAAAATTCATTTTACTGCATAGTAGTTTTATTAATTATAAATCAACAGTTTGAGAAAATAATGAAATTGAAACTTTGAAGACAAAAATAATTACAGAGGTGGTAAAAATAAAAATGAGTCAGCCATAAAATATTTTCAACACTGCCAATAAATGATTGAATAAATGTTTAAATTTCTCAATTTATCTATAATATAAAATGCTATAATGAGAAAAATCAATAATCAATTTGAAATGTGCCAAATCGTATTAAACTATTTATTTTTAGTAATATTTTGAACATTTTATCTATTACATTTTGTATTATATGGTTCACTAAGTAAATAATAATTCTATTTTTGAAAATTTACTTAAAATGCTTCATTTTAAGCAATGTGATAATTTGTAATTAAAGGATAGTTTTGTATTAACATATTATTAATCAATGGTTAAAAGTGATACATATCCACTATAATCTACCATTAAAGAGGAAAATTTAGTATTTTATCCTACATTGTAATCATTATGCTTGGCAGTTGTTTCAATGAATTACATCTTCAGCGACTTGCTAAATCTACTTATTAGTTCTTTAAATTTGAACATTCATTAAGAAACATAATATGTTTATCATGACGTAGATTGTTTGACTTTGAAAATCTGGTAGGTATCTAATTGTGAATTGTGCTTTGAAAAATGAGGCAGAGAGAATAAAGCTTTTCTTCTAATTTTGGTGAACATTATGCACACACGTATTCAATTAAACATACGGTGGCTCATTATCATTTTCTTTGTGAGATTTGAAACCTAGTATTAGGTCCAAATGGGTAGCAGGTGCTCTATGCCTCTGCCCTTGGAACTTTCTATGATTTCATTTTGATGGTAATCCGATAGCATTTAATCATGCTGCGAGGTATCTTATTGATTTGAATAAAGCTTAACGACACCGTTGAGCTGGTATTTATGCTTATGAAGTTTGGTAGATACTTTCTAACGATATGGTTTAAATCTAACCAACGGAAAATTTTCAATCTATACTTAAAACAGACTTATTGTATGGATGACTGAATGTCAAAGGAGAGAATTCTTAAGTTTTAGACATCTCTTAAAATCTTCAGTTCAAAATCTGGGATTCAAAAATATACTAGCCATAAGCATTCATTAATATAATGTATGTTTTAGAAATTTTAAGAGCTTCATTTTTGTTCACAAATCCTGCTCAAATTTTTATATTGATCTTTTAAATCCCTAAATGATTTTAAAAAATATATTTTTTACGTCTTTTGGTTTTAAACATTTTGCTTATGATAATAACTTTAATTTAGGAAGGAGTACATAAGCTCTGCATTATATTTTTTCGAATATTTTACATAAAAATACATTAGTTTAAAAATTAAAATCAGTATCATACTTAACCAGTTAATTATCAGATGCTGTATTATTCTTATAGATATGTTCCTTAAATGCCCATTTCAATTAGATTTGTTATAAATACAGTGTCTTTGTATATATTCTTTTTAGAATCTAAATATATCATGGTAGGCCATGAGTAATATGCAATGAAAACCATTCAACAAAAATGACTAATATTCTTAATTTATATAAATGTACTTTCTATACAAAACCTTTCAATGTACGTATGCCTATATGTTTGTGAGTAAATGCATAAAATTGACCGAAATAACTTTAGCAAACAATTTAAAGTATTCATGGTTAAAATATATATAGAATCAATTTTTATATTAAATAGTTACTCAAAAATGTATTCTTTAATTTATAATATAAACTCAGTTATTGTTTAAAAACGTGTATCCTAATTATAAACCCATTCATGTTTCTTTAGTTTCTTTTATTTATCATTTTACAAATTATTATTACTAAATAATGAATAAATGCTTAAGCATCGCGTAAAATGTAAAATTGTTATAAAACTTTTCTGTTACACTTAAATTTTAAATATGTATAAAATAATCAGGGTAGTTTTCTTTCTCTAAATAAGAACTTCAGTTTGGTGTTATAGATATAGATATATTTATTACCATTTATGATATGTTAACGTAAACTCGTTTTACTCCCATTTTGCTCCTAAGCAAGATAATTTATTATTTCATTCAATTCTTACTTCAAACAATTTAAATGACTGATTTAAATGTCTATATGTATAAAGTCATTTTCTTAGATTTTTATATCATATTTTGAACACCTATACAAATTATGAAAGTGGCTACAAAATTTTTATATTTTACTTAGTTATGTTATCCAAAGAACAGTTTTAATAGTTCTCTCTCTCTCTCAATTAATAATTGCTTTTAATATACAGATATCTTAAAGCAGGATATAAAATATGCATGATGTAATGTTAATTTAAAAAATAAACCTCTTTATATGCATGAAGTCAATTCACTGTACCTAATGATACCTTCGCAAACATCCCGTTAAAATTTCAATTGAAAATGGGAGAAATGGTTATGAAGTCACTGAATCTTTAAGCGTCTTCTAAAATAAAAATTTTACATGTCTGCAAAAGAATAAATTTAATTGAATATTTAAACAAGAAAATGTGAGTTGCGTCATTGAATTCGTTACCATTTTTATGTGATATCTGTCAGCAACAATTCTGTGAGATCATGTTTAAAGAACGCAAAATTTTCATTGTAAGTTCCTTACTTACATCTTGTGAATATATTAATATTTTCAGTAGGATTGTTCCCATAAACAGGGACATAAAGTGCGGTATAAAAATTTGAGTCTTAAATTTCTGTGAGTGAATATGCAATGTACAAACAGATGTAATAGATTTTTGCATAAAATATTGAAGTTATTCATCCTGAAATCATATTGTCTGTTCAAATTAATTGAGAGAAATTTTTAAAAATAAATATTTTAAATCTTACATTTCCTAAAAAAGCATAATAAATATTGATAAAATGGTTTATTCCTCTTAAATTCCAACAGTGTTTCATTTACGATAATAATTAAATTGATTAAACAGTAGTGGTTAAGAACCATGTTTCACTTTACCACTCCTAGTCTAAAATATTTTCATATAAATTCTATACTTGTGTTTAATACACTAATAGGAAAATCTGAATTTGTAAAATTATCTCACACTCCTAAATCTATACGAGCAAATGATATTGTAAAAGGTTAACAAATGTATACTACTTATTTATTTATTTTCCTCGTATATAATTTAAATGTTTCTTGTAAGAATTGTTATTATGAAAATATGTTAAAATTTGCTAGGAACATTGTACAGAAATATAGTAATTTGCGTATATGAACTTAGTTCAAAGAGAAATAGATAGATCAGTTACACACTCACGCAATAGCGTTAAAAACTCTTAACTTGATTTAATGGTGTAAATATCTTTACCTGAATTTAACAGTTTAACATATATATATATATATATATATATATATATATATATATATATATATATATATATATATATATATATATATATATATAAGAATTGATTATTTCATTTGTGTTTCTTTCAAAGCAAGTAGTTATTACACAATAAAATGAACATATGTTCAGTAGAGAACTGTACAACACAATTATGTAAAACGGTTTAATATGTATGTTTTTCAGATAAAAACTGATTTTCCTACACTAAGCTAACTCATTAGACATCGACTAATTAAGTGGGATTAATTCATTTTATGTTTGCTCAAATAATTGTAGTCATTATAGGTAAGTAATTTTAGAAATATAAATCTTCAGTTCAAGTAAAGAAAAATGCTTTAAATTAATAATAATCAATTCGTATTGGGAGTAGGAAAATTTTTAAGAGATAAAGTTTTTGTAAAAATCACAATAAATTTTTTGCCTTATTTTTATTTTCTATTTAGTTAATAATTAATATTTACTATTTAGATAATATTATTCTGTATCTTGTGATTTTAATGTGTTTCCTATTCCACATATATTAATTAAATTTTCAAAATTTATATAAATTTTACATTGCCTGTGGTAATAAAACATCATTAAATTTTATTACACATGGTCTGAGAGTGATTTTTTTTTTTTTTTTTTTTTTTTTTTTATTAAAATAATCAAAAAAAATGTTTTCTTAATATTATTGCTTTTGCGTGTAAAAATGCATTTTAACAAATACTGTGATTCAGATAGCAAACATATTAGACATCAAAAATTTATAATAAAAATATAAAAAACTTAAGTAAATATAAAATTTATTTCAAAAACGAAAAAAAAGAGAAAACACATACTATTCCACAGCTTATAATAAAAAGTATTGATAAAAATTCATTGTTTCAAATTTAAAAAAATATATTTTATTATATAATTAAATTAAGTAAAAATACCAATAATCATTTTTTCCAAAAAATATTATCTTATAATAGGGGTAGCCAACCTGCGGTTCTTTGAAGGATTTTTTGTGGCTCTCGATAAATGTATTTGATTTCAATTTTTATATTTGCGTTACTATATTAAAAAAAATATTACTGTTCGTATGTGTTCCAAAATATCTTTTAAATTACTGACTACAAATATGAAAGACTAAATGCGTTGTAACAAATTTCTTTTCCGTCCAAGTTAAGAATGATATGTCTCATCGGAAATTGCGAAAGCAAACATAAACAGTGGCGTAAACTACAACCTCCAGACTGATTTTGAATTTGTAAGCTTTCATTGCAAAGGAACATTGATATTGTGCTCTGGAGAAAACAATTTGTATCACTTTTGCTGTGGACATAATTTGTAATTTAGAATTTTTGATAAGTTGACTATAATTTGTTTGTTCGTAGTATGTAACATGTTTTGTTATTGTTTTAATAACCCAAAACTTGTATTTTCTAAATTTCTTTATTTATTTCCCGTTTTTATAAAATATGAAGACAGAAAATGAAAATAAAAAATAAAATGTGAGCGAGAAAGATTTATTAATGAATGGAAGGAGATTTTTTTATTTACTATAATGGAAAAGCAATGCTTTATAATGTTACAGTCAAACATTATAAATCTAGCAATTCACGTCAACATTATGAACCCAGCCATCCTTGGTTTTCTAATTAGTATCCACCAAATTCCAAATTAAGTTCGAATGAATTTACTTATTTAAAATCGAATTTAATTTTAAAAAATAGTCAATTTGGATGACTCTTAGCTATGAAGCTAATAATGTGACTGAAGCCAGTTTTGTTATTTGCCTTTAGTATTGCTCGTGCAAAACGTCCGTGTGCATACGGAGAAATTATTATATTAAAAAACTTGGAAGGTGTACCTAAAGTTTTAGCTAAAAATGACGCATCATTGCTCAAGGTTCATCAGCAAATTCCCATCCTGAGATACACAACCGAACGGCGCATAATTGCAATTAATATATCTCTTGTAAATAATTTTGAAAAATGATTTGGATAACTTTATTGCATTGAGCTTAGCCCTTGAAAAATCAACAGATATCATAAATCTTCCGCATTTGGCAATTTTCATACATTTTGTTTCACCTGATTTCGTTGTGATTACATAAATCACGTAATTGGATAAATAAAGCTGTTGTTTTTCAAGATTGTGATTGTACCGATTATCTTATTAAATAAACACGAAAGCTTTAGCCATTTTTAATGAACCAAAAGCTAATGGTCTACAGAAGTTTGAGACTATTATTGGGCGTCTCTTTCAGCGGACACGTTAAATTATTTGGACAGTTCACCATATGTTTCATTACTGCCAATGGCCCCCTGCCGGGCTTCTTCATCCAAGGATTGTGGTCATCCACTGCAAGTTTCATACAAGAGAGTAAATCTCCAGACCTGAATTTGACAAATGAATGGTATGATACAAATTTCTGTTGTTGTTTCCTATCTCCGTGATCAGCAAAGCTAGATCAGGTCCATGAGTCCATTCACCCTATAAAAGTCAAGCACCAGAAGGGGATCCCGAATCAGGTCGTGCTTGGTAAGCCCTAAACAAGATAAAATGCGGTCAGGAGAGGCCTACAAGGAAGAACACTTAGTGCAGGTCTCGAAATGTTTGTTAACACCCTACGAAAGTCATGGAAAGCAGATAGCCTTTAAGAGAACGGGAAAGTGCAATTTGATCGCAAATTAATCATGGGTGGGGTAAGAGGCAGCTTCTATGGTCAGGGATCTGCAGCACCGGTTACAGAAGTCTGAATTTGCCCCGGAGCCTACAAACTTTAGCTTTGCACAATGGAATGGCCTTCACACCTTAGGTGACCAACCAGGAGAATGCACCCCCGATATACTTCGCCCAGTAACAACCCTTCGCCAAGATGAGGCAGCTTGTAGTACTTGAGGGGGTCAAATTTCTTCACAGCACTATCCCATAACGTTTGATATATTCAGCGACTTGATGATGCAACTGATAAGCACATTTTGAAGTCGTAAAGAAAACAACACAAAGTGAATGAGTTCCTTCGACTTCTTTTTCTTTCGCTAATGTAGTAATTGCGATTAAAGAAAGCGCGTGGAGTGGATTTCTTTTATAATGAGTGATATTTCTACTCTCGACTGGTCAGTTTCTCAACCACGTTACACACTAATTCTGCAAACTTATTCTCACGTTTTTCAATGGCAACACTAAATCGACAAGAACTTTCTTGTTATCAAAATTTTTTGTATGAAAATAAATGATTATTTCTAAAATTTCTTTCCTTTTCTGATATTTTTATTTGAAACAATTCATGATTAAAATGCATTGGGGATTATTTCATGGATTGAGCAAAAATTAATTCCTAAAATGTATTATTTTATATATAAATATTCGCAATTGTAAATTCGTACTTTTTATAAGTATAGTGATATAAAGTTATACCAAAATATTTCCTGAAATCAAATAATTATGTTTATTATTTAAGAAACAAAGTATCACACATATCGCGTATATTTTATTAGCCTTTAATCCTTTTTACATCAATTCAGCACTATAAGAATAACACAAATTACTAACCCAAATGAAAGGAATATTCAAATATATGTTTCACTGAAATGTAAAAAATATAAACATTTTTATGGAAAGTATAGATTGGAAGTTATATTTTACTAAAATGTGTTCCATTCAAGGTCTTCTTGTTTAGTTTAATAAAAAATAGTTGCTTTAATAAATGTAAGAATTTTACTCTTTTGTCAATAAAATCGACTAACGCACTGAGATTTCTTAAATGTTGCCATTTATCAAAAGTCAATACTCTGAGAAGAAATAACACCAGAATCAAATTATTAAACTGTAGAAAGTTTTTTCCAAGTAATAATTGTATTGCATCCTTTAGCTTTACAGAAATATTATTAAATTATGTTCATATATTTCCATTTAGTTCCATAAAGTCCATTGATTGCAAGAGAAATACGAAAACAACCAAAATTAATAAGAAATATTTTCTTAACTAATTTAAAATAGAAATAAAATTTCTTTCAGAAAAGGGAAAATATTGTGAATATTAAGCATCTGTTAAAAACAATTAAGCGTTGATTTTAAAATAATTTGCATGACATCCAAAACAAAATTTTATAATTTATCTATACATTTTTTTATCACTCATAATGCAAGATATTTTGTGACATTTCTTAAAGTAAATTGACATATAAAACATTATATGACGTAAGGTTGCATAAATTTTCCGGTAAACTCGAATGAAATAAGTTACCAAAGTTAAAATGCTAATTCGATTTCTATTCTTTTCAGCATACGTTTACATCTTGTTTCATTTAAAATAACCCTTTATATATATATATATATATATATATATATATATATATATATATATATATATATATATATATATATATATATATATACAGTAAGTAATATTATAATATGGAATGTGAACATCTGAACAAGTATTCCTTAGTAGGAATTTATGGTTATAAAATATGTATATTGAATTATATTAATACAGAAGTCATTGAGGCGTACCAGATATTATTTGGCTACTTTTATGAGAATATTGAGAAAACTGCACAATTCCCAAATACTCAGAGCAATCAAGCATTAATTACAGCAATTATTTCAGACATTTTCAGAATCTTTCCTAGCGAATTATGCTTCGCGAGTGAAAATCTCGAACAAAGATATTGTGCGTAACATTTGGCCAAAGAAGTGTAAAGCACAAATTTAATTAAACCACCCAAATGATACACTGAACGCAATGAGTTTATCAAAAAATAATGTGAAGAATATAAATTCAATAGAAGGCGATATTTATTTTAAGAAAAACCAACATTCATTTGTAATATTATATGTCATGAAATTATTTAATTTTATTTTTCATATATTTAATTATAAAATGGAATTTGTGTGCAGTTGTAATGGAACAAAAATACACAAAATATTTGAGGTAAGCGATTTGCATTAACCTACTGAATAATAAAAGTAAATAAAATAGAAAGTCCTATCACGATCTTTTAAAATGTATTGAAACTTAGTTTGAAATTTTTATTAAAATGGAAATTTTTAAATAAACCTTCTTCGAATATTAAATTATTTCTAAATTAGATGCATGATTATAAAAATATATAGAAGTGTTGTAAACTTTTAATTAGTAGCGGAACAATATTAAATTTCGGAGTATGATGCACTTTTTGCTATCGTGCGGGATAGTTATATTCATTAAAGTCAAATTTCTGTAAATTTTATAATCTGAAAAATTTGTAGATATCCCTCACTGAAAATTTTATGCTTTCATTACCCTTGATTTAATTGAGGGTATAGTTGAATATTTTTTATGTGAGTAAAACATATTTCCTAGCTTGTGATATTCTTTACATGTGATGTGAGCTGAAACCTGTTAAGAATAGACTGGTTATACGAGTTTCGTCTTTGAAAGTTTAGTAGAGTTAGATTTCTGCCTCAGAATTTGCGAAAAACCAGGCTATAATGCTTTTGGAAAACTGATGGAAGTTTAGTTGCGTTTTCTTGTAAGAAACTGTAGGTTCTGACACTAACATTTGAAGATTTATTTTTAATATGATTGCTTCTGAGATTCCAATGATATGATGTTTTCAGAATCGAAGCCCTTGTTAAATAAGCTCTAACAAAAATCCTATTTTCAAGCAATAAAATATTTGTAATTTTTCCTATTTTACTTTATTTACCGTGAAATGCACTCTCAAGCTTACTTAACTAATGCGCCTCATTTATGCTACAGACTGCAGCCTACGTCATATATATATATATATATATATATATATATATATATATATATATATATACATATATATATATACATGAACAAATAATTGTAAAATATAATAAAATACGCAGATATTTATTTATTTACTTTTTTATTTATTCCTACCTCTACTATAATGGGAAAAAAGTTAAACTAAAATTACTAAAATCATATAAATTCTTAGAAATAAAATAACATAAAAACATTTTTTGCTAAATAAAAAAAGAAAAAAAAAGTCAAATAACTAATTTTTTCACGACATACAAATAACTAAATTTCATATCCTAATTCATCTGCACTTATGGATCGTAAAAGCACTTATAGAAAAAGCAAGTTTGAATTTCATTTCAATCAATAAATTGTAAACAACACATAATATTTTAATCAATCTAAATGAGTAATCTAGCGATTATCATAAAACTACTTTAAACTAGGTAAGCAAAAATTTTTTTTGAAGCCATTCCATTTTCTTGAGATCAAATTTTTAAACACACTGCAGGCATATTTATTTGATTTGAAATTATCTTGGTATAAAAAATTATCTGTGAATGTTTTTTCTGTGAACCAGAAGTTTTTTGTAACTCAATAAGTAGTTCCTTTTTTCATATACATGTAATTAAAATTCACATATTGATTTATTTTTTATAAATAGATAATTTAGTTTATAACTTTTTTAGATATACCAAAACAAAACAGTGAGGATGACATAATACCATGTTCTGATAAAGTCGTTTATTTAAAGGTTATAAAAAACATAAATTCATTTTTATCCGAATTTAATTTATTAAATAAATGGAATATATATATATATATATATATATATATATATATATATATATATATATATATATATATATATATATATATATATATATATATATATATATATATATATATATATATAATATAATGATGTAAGGAGCAGTTTTAATGTGTCTTCAAAATTATTTCCGCATGAAAGTTTTAGTTATATGGATTTATTTACCTCCATCTCTTTCAGGTAAATTTAATTAATCATATACATAATTAATAATTATTTCTCAGTAGCTTTTAAAATTTCTAACACATGAGTAACATTTATTATTTTATTCGAAATTATATAATATACAAAGTAGGTAGTTATTGAAATTTCCAATAAAAAGATATCGTACTCTAATAAGTAAAGTAGGAAACACAGAGAATGTATTGTGTAATGAAATGTTTCTGCTAAATACCAGTTCATGCAAATAATTTGAGCCAGGCATAGAATATTGAAATATTAGCTCATCTCACTCACAATGAAACAATTCTCTTTCTGTCATTTCACTCTGTCAGATTATCTGAAATAAAGTTAGAGAAATCTCACACAACAAAATACTATAAGCAAGCAATTTGATATACTTGTATTATTTAATATAATTATATTAGAACATTTAAATTATTTTACACTTATTAAATTAATTATAATGATAGATTCTTTTCAAAAAACAGTGCTATATTTTGTTTAATGTAAGATATTCAGAAGCTTGATATTACTAAAAATGATATGACATATAAGATTACTATATTAATGAATATTTTTTAAAGTAGAGAAATTAAAGTCATCTATTTTACATTCAGCGGTACATCTTTCATTCTATTTCATTATGCAAAATTTAAATCATTTTAAGTTTGATTAAGATATGATATTTTTCTTGTCGTTAAATCATTTTATTCTTGTCTTAAATATAATTTACATCTCTCCTTTTATTCTAATATATTCATTTTTAACGCAAACTCAAACTGTAGACTAATATTTTGTCTGTCAATATTAAAATATAAAAAAAATTTGAATAATAATAACTGACAAGAATAATTTGTATTTCATATTATAACTTAACAATGACAAATTTCAAATTCAGGCATGTATACACTGTGTTAAAAATACATTTTGATTTCGAACTCAGTCACTTATAGCAACAAGGATTTCTTTTTAGTGCATAAATTCTCTATGGATATATTATTTCTTACTTTAAAATCAATTTAAAAGACTTTATTATATATGTCTGTGAACATGAAACTTAATGCTAAAATTTAAATGAAGAATGTCACCAAAATTATGAAATATCACATGGTGGGTGAGAAAAATACATAATGATTTATGTCAAAATACTTTCGTTTGATTTATTTGACACCATTTTTCTTGCCATTTATTTATTTAAAACACCACAGAAAGGAATAAAAGAAGTGTGAAAGAGAATAATAAATGGTACAATTCATAAAGCTGAAAACTTTCAGTGTCTGGTATATATATATATATATTTATGGATGCATGCATGATGTATCAAATGCTACGGTTACATTTTCTCGAAAAAACAAAGCGAAAACATAGATGTATTAAAAAATAACTTTTAGAAGGATGAACATATCACAATTTATTATCACTTTTCTGTTAATAATTTATTTTTTTTTGTTGTAAGGATAACTTATTTTTCGTATATATTCACAGTAAATAAATTATAATAAATCTTTAAAAAAGCTGTATTTGAAAAATTTCTGCAATAAAATAGTATTTTTAAAGAGAAATTTATTTGGACTAATTTTTATGAACTATGCGTTATCCATTTAAAAAGTGATTACTTTCATTAACATAAAGTATAATAAAATAAATGAGCTGTATTAATACTTATATAGAACTATAAGTATTAATACAGCTCATTTATTTTATATTTTTGTATATGGAAAAGATTTCTTCCCCAATACTTAATACATTATTTATTCATAAAAATTAAAATAAAATATCTTCATTTTAACACCTTTTTCAAACATTCGTAAAATTCTTTTCAGTTGAACATAATAAAATATACTTATGTAAGGAATAAAGTACACGTATGGTTATCAAACTAATGAAAATACATGTGAGTAAATGTTCCATTTTTCAATGCACATCACAGAGATTAAAATATAATAAGAGCTACACACGTTTTTTTAGTATAAATGTATATATTCTGGTTGTGTGTTGTAGCTTTATTGAAGTTCTGTAAGCCATGGATTTTTTAAAAGTGTAAAATATCAGAACTCTCAAATTTTTAAAAATGAAATTATCAAAGCCCATCTAGAGCTGGAGCAAATACGACCAAATTTTCCCAACGTTCAGGCATTATTCATGTCCAAAATGACCACCTTGATTTTACTAATAAAGAATTACCATTACTAATAAGTTATTTATTGTAAATCTATATTGCTACTGTTATTTTAATAACAAAATATATCAATATAAATTTTTCTCTTTTTTCATTATCTTTATAAATACTTTATACTTATTAAGTTATAAAATGTAAATTTTTTACTAGAAAAAACATGTGATTATTATAAACTAAATATTGCTTAAGAAATATGTGTGCTGCACACCGAAGAGACAATCAATGCATTATGACCACAGACATCATTTAAAATTTATATAAATTTGTAGCCTTGTCGAATGCCTATGATTCAGTAGGAACGGTATGAAAATTGTCTTACATATTATGAAACGTAATTCTTGTACATTTGCAGCTCGAAGATGAAAATAGGTAATGACTTAATGCTCTTTGACTTATTATAAATTGTGATGGCTTGAAAACTTTAGCAAGTATTTCCAAAACTCATCAAGCGTGTTGCACACAAAAATATTTATTGTTCAATGAAATATAAATAACAAATTGCTTATGTATTTTTAGAAATCAAAAGTCTTCGTTGTTTAGCTAAAATAGATTCTGCATTATTTACTCAAAATATTAAAATACTCTAAATCTGTATAAACATAATTTCATTCTTTTTATGAAATAAATTGATAACTTGGATCACATTGTTTTTATTTGCTAAGATGTTAGCAAAAATTATTCTGTGAAGTACTTTTAATCGGGAATCTTTGTTTACATTTTTACACATAAACTGTCCAAAAGTTTAATGATGTCTATTGAAGAAACCCCATTTTATTATACCCATACCAATTATATATATATTGAATATAATTGCATTCATTAAAAGTTAGAATGTGAATTTTAAATAATATACCAATATTTTGAATGGATTAAGTGATATTTTTTTTCGAAAATAAATGTCGAACAGAAAAATATTCAATTACAAAAAGTTATTCATTTAAAGATTATATTGCTACTTTACTATAGAAATTTTAAAATACTTTTAAATTCAATTTATATAATTTTAAATAATTATTTAAATAATCAATATTTACAATAATTTTTATTTCATTTTTTATACTTTGTATGAGACAACCTTAAACAATTTCTATGTGTTACAAATTTGAAATGCATATGCAGAATGTGATTTTGAAATGAGACACATAGAATGCATGCGCAAAAACTGTTGAAATTGACAAAAAATGAGACACAGCAACAAACAGTATAAATGATGTTTATAACACAAATCACACTTATAAATAAAGAGATTAATAAATGCTTAGTAGTGCATTGACAGGATACATTATAACAGTAAACACTTATAAATAAATATATCAAAATATGTTCAGTAATGCATTAGGACACATTTGGTGGCAATATGTTCAGAAATACTTTTGATGGTAGAGTAAAATATAATACGCATTTTCTTCTGAGAAATAGCTATGCGCTTTGTTTCAATTATCTGCTATAGTTTAATAACTGATTATTTTGCGAAAATGTTTCTATTTAGGGAGATGCATCAAAAGACAAATTAACCAAGAGATCCTCTTAATACCCGGCAGACCATGTTTAGAAATTCAAGTTATGTGCAGCCTGGATTTATCCTCCTGATAAAAGGTACTCGGCATTCCTTAAATGTACGATAAAGTTATTGGATGAAACAAGTCATATGTATAGTCATACTGGAAATATAAATACTAGTAACATTCTACAATTACAGAGAAGATGATGTTTAAATTATGATTCGGTATTGTCGCATTCTGATATATCATGATATATCATTCTACATTTGCTTCCGGATGACTCTGTCATGAGGTCAGTACCAGACGCATACGTAGTGTTTGACACTTATTAAACAAAATAATGATTCATTTTGATATGAATTATGGTGTTGCAGCATTAATATTTGCAACTCCTGAACACCTGTGGCTCTATTGAACACTAATCCATTTGCAGCAACAGCTTTTTCAACGAGTGTCCGGAATTTAAGCCATGAAATCCTAATCAGCGGAAGGTGAACTTGCTCTATGTATGAGATTAAGAGAATCCTGTACTATCATTGATTACATTCATCAAAATGTTGATGAATGTAATCAATGATGTAACTAACACAAACCAACAAATGTATCGTTGGTCAGTAGCTAATATCACACTAGTAGTACCACCCACCATCTTTGCAACATATCATATTCAATTCTCCAACAATTTTTACCACAGCTAGTTTTTAGTGTCCGGAATTTATGTTTTTGATCAAAGCTATTTCGACACAAAATTTTGCAAAATTTTGTGTCGAAATAGCTTTGATTCAATTTGAAATAATTTTTATTAAATTATTATTAACTGTGAAATATCTAGTTAAATTTATTTATGTGGAATAGATTTAAAGATAAGACAGTTGTTAGCATTAATTAAATAAATATATTGCTTTCACTCACTTACTTGGTACACTAAATTTTACCTTAGATATATCAATACATTTAATGAGAAATCGTAATAAAATAACTGTTCAAAATATCCGTTTAATCCTGATAAGTTATAGCGAAAAGTTATATCTGATTTTCGCTATAATGTCTTAATGACAGCGCTTAAATTCGATTAAGGGCTGTTTACATGTATTGAGCTAAGCTCAAAACGTGAGTGCCTTAGGGGATATCAAGGGTAACGAAATGCATTCTGCATTGCAGAAAATGTCAGAATATAGTAACTCTTTGATCTAATTTGACAAGGATATGTCAGGGTATGAATTGATAATGATGCGTAAATTTGATAAATATAATGCTTGTGAAGCAATTGCAAATGTGATCTTTAGAACACTCTATAATACATTGGTTTATTGATTTTCCCTAGAATGTTATTAGTTATGATCCTGTTCTTTGGTTTAAAATTATCGAAAGTCTGATGAGAGATAAAAAAATTGAGCTCTGTTTACAATTATTTTAATATTTATAACATTGTACACATTTAAGAAATAATTTCTTATTTTTTAAATAAAAATTATGCAGTATTTTTCACTCTCAAAATGTTAACACCTTAGGAGATATCACAGTAATGGGTGTAATGTTTTTGAAAATATGAAAATAAAATTACCAGAAATTTATTCAAATGTCTGGTCAGTAGGTAACGAAATGAGATATTTAATTGTATTATGTAATTAAAATGATAGTTAATTTTAAGTTTAAAATAATTCCTGTCTCTATGTATGAATATCTAAGGTCTTACAAGAATTACATTTTAATAAATTATTAGATCAACAGCGAATTTTGTTTCACATTTTAAACAATATATATGTTATATCACTTTAAACATTATATGTTTAAACAATATACATGTTAAACAATATATTTTTGTTTCAAATTTTAAGAAATATGCTGAATGTTTAAAGGAAATAGGATCAATTATTTATTAAATTATTTTTTTTCCGATATGTTTATTAACCAAGTTAACGAATCAAATTACGTGAGATTTTAATAAACAAATAACTATCATAATTATAAACATATTATTCAGTAATTATAAGTGAGGATGTTCATAGTGGTTTGGAATCCACTTTAAATTGTAGGTCCCGATCTATTTAGTGCTCGAGTGCAAAAATGGCCCTTGAGCGACAAACAAAACTCTAAAACGCCAACACAATATCGAAACTGTTTCATGCATAATGAATTCTACACTTTTACTTATGTCTTTTTATTCCTTTCTATTATCTATCTATAATTCTATAATTTAAATATTTAACTTACAGTAGATCAATAAAACAAAAACTTGATTTGATATAATCTGAAAACTGTATTTTATATATATATATATATATATATATATATATATATATATATATATATATATATATATATATGAAAGATCATATTAAAAAAAACATTCAAATGTAAGAAAATGTATACAAATGATTTAAAATAAAACAGTAACTATTTATTTACTTATAATTATTTAATTATATAAAATTATTTTATAGCAAATATATATTTCAATATTATCCATTTATCCATTTAGTTTGATATTAAATAGTAAGTCATATTATTTAGTTATTATTCACTGTTATTATTGTTCTTTTTATAATTTTAAGCAATATCATTAATTAATAAATATGACAAGCAAAGTATGATACACTACACGGAATTTGCTAAAATTGTATATATATATATATATATATATATATATATATATATATATATATATATATATATATATATATATATATATATATATATATATATATATATATATATATATATATATATATATATATATATATATATATATATATATATATGTATATTATATATATATATACATATATATATATATATATATATATATATATATGTATGTATGTATGTATATATATATGCATACACGGTTGAGAAAAGCCTGTAGCTAACTCCCTGACCTTTAGCAAAATTACCAGAATAGCTTCTAATTAATTAGAAATTTATTTTAATAATTTCAGTAAATAAGTATTAGAAGAAAACGAATTTTTTCAAATATTTCTTAATGGTGTTTCCCGCTTTGAAATTTAATAGTTAAAAGTTAGTTATCATTTCGTAAAGATTAAATGCAAATATTATATAAAACCCAGTTAAAAATTTTAGAATAACAAACTTTTCCAAAATTTAAGCAATTTTGAGGAGTTTGATTTTTTTTATAATTATATAGTTCATAGCTTGAAAGAGAGTGTACTATTTTATTTCTAGTTACCACATACATCAATGAAAATTTGATAGTAGTTATCAATACTGAATTCCTTTTCCATTAAAATATGCTAATCAGGGAACAGATGTGTACATTTTGGAACAAAATCAGATTCAATATCTTCTAGAAATTCCACATTTATTTCACTTTAAATTCATCATTCTTATCTTAAAATGAATTGGAATGATGAAAGCCAAAACATGACACAAAGAATTTTAAGAAATGTATTTTAAATAAGAATATGAACCCTTTTCTGAATTGTGGCTAGCTTACGTCTGTCCTACTTGTATCTTAAGCTATCAATCCAAATTAATGTTGTATGTGTCAACAAGAAACAAATTACAACCGTAAATAATATTTTTCAGGCTTTTGTAAGAAAACGATATTTATTTCTCAACACTGGAAGTTCTGTGAAAGAGAAACAATAGAAATAAAACGCACTTATGTAAATAATATATTCCAACGAAAGAAGTTTTTATTCTCAAAAGCCACTCCAATGCAGGCGACGTGGCAGCTATACGGTTTAGCCTTTTTCTTTTGGTTGAACAGCTCGTATATTCGATTACTCTCTAGGGCTACATTGTAGTTCCCAATCTAATTACCTACCTGTTAAAAAGTGTCCGTTTTAAGACAAAAAACCAATTATTGAAAAATAATGCAATATATTGACATTTTTTATAATGCAACAATTTATATAAATATTTCTTCTTATTTTATTAGAAGTCAATAGAGTATTAAATTCTGAGTTAAATGCGTAACTACTCTATTTTTATATGATCCTTCAAAACATTTTGAGACACAGATTTTAACATGTATTTCCATTTCAATTTCAGTCTTATATAATACATTAATCTATATAGTTATATATATTGTCTCCTATAAATACGAAATTGGTCATTTGCAAAATATTTTTACACTGGATTCGCAATTTCGATTTTGTAAATATTCATATGTATTCAAACCCTGAACCGCAGAAAAGATCCTTACAGACAGACCAGTGTGTTTTATTTTGTAATGAAATATGTTGAGGCAGAAATGCAAACTATATCTTCGGTAAAATAGTTTCTGATTAATAAAAGCAAAATATTTTAATTGGTTTTAAGTAGCAGCATCAAAAGGCTTTTTAACATCTAATAAAATTGCTAACTCTTTTTAAATATCTTGTAGGTTCTTTCACAACATTTAAGATCCTGAATATTGCAACTATAATGTTTTTGTCAATTTTAATTCTTAGTAAAATTTATTCTAACTGAATTTATATCATGAATTTGCTTTTAAATCACTTTTTAAAATTGAATTGTTAAAAGATCTTTTAAAAACTTTGTTTTGAAATAACTATATTACAATATATGAGGAGGTATTTATGTGTTTGCGAACAACTAGCAACAGACCTTTTTAAAAATGTATTTAAGTGATGAAAAAATAGCAGTTGTTAAATGCATTCCATTAATGGGAATTTTTCATAAAAAGAAACTGTAAATTCCACAAAGCAGAATGAGATGTAAATTCCTAATTCATTTTACTTTAGAGAACTGATATCCTAAGCTTTTTTAATCTAAAAGTATATTAGAAAACCTGTTGAATATTTATTTAATTTCTATAACTTTTAACAGCCTTAAAATAATAATTAAAATTGTTTCAATTTATCTATGGATAATTTAACTCTTGAAAAAGTATTTACTAACGTACAGAAAAATGTTTTCTTCACCTATTCGTAAAATTATTTTATATAAAACATTAATGAGGAATTTTTTCTATTCAACTAGTAAACTCTGGTAAAAATTTATTGATGTCATGGTATTTTAAATGTCAGTATGGAAAATACTATATATATATATATATATATATATATTAATAAATATATAGTTTTAATAAGAATGTAGTAATTAAAAATATATTTCAAGCTTACAAGTAAGCTGTAGTACAGATAAATAAGCTTTAGTATAGATCAGTAAAAATCTTCATGAAAAAAAAGTGACCAGTTAACAACTGATACATATTCATTGAAATATATTACCTAAATTATTTTAATTAAATTTATTTTTCTTCCTTTTCTATATAAAATGTTTGAGTTTCATACAGAATGATAGTAATGAATGCACATTTTCACACACATTTTGATATTTCCAATACAAAAGTAAATTATACTTGAAAACATTATAATCTACACATTTATTATTCATTTAAAATTATTTTTTAAGAAAAAATATGATATACTTTAAGTATTTAATTTGAGGTTATATACAGTTAAATCAATAATATTTAGTCAATAAATTGGAAAAAATACTGCTTTCAGTAAATTTTTGTACAGAATAAAAAAAAAATTATATTACATCATATATCAAAAAAACAAAAAATTATACTTATCGTCACACTATTAATCTGAAAATTATGATCATAAATATCTATTTTTTTAGGCCATTTGTCTTCTTTTATTTTTTTATGTTACTAAGCTTTTGCTCTCACTTTATTTCTATAATTACATTCGATATAGTTATAGATTATCTTTCCTCAACTTGCTTCCCAAATGGATTTATGGATTTTGCTCTTTTTCATTTGCCCAGAAACGAGTTAGTAAAACCAGGTTTTTTCTGCGATATGAATTGTATTGAATTATATAATTCATTGTTAAAAATTTTCTCATATATATATATATATATATACAATTTTCTTTATATTTAATTATCATTACATATCATATTACTCTGTCATAAATTAATTAAAAATGTTTTTTTTAAATCGATTATATACATTTCATAATTTTGAAATACTTAAGATTAAGTATCACCTTTGATAATATTCACACAATATTTCAAGTAACATGGGTAATGTTAAGTGCAATAGTTTATGATATTGGGGAATATTGTATTTTACTTTAAAAAGGTCAGGAATTTTTTTATGATGTTTTTCAATATTTTCTAAAACAGAAATAATGATCATTATTCGAAGGTGAATGACTACAGATCAAAATGATAAATAAATAAATATATATAATTTTGCTAGTGTTATTGACTTCAGTTACAGTTTCTTAAATTTATCTGTAGATACAATTTGGCACAATTCATTTGTTAAGAAAGCTAGAATGGAAGTTAAATGATGAAAAATATGTGAACCAAAAATCGAAACAAATCATCTAGAATCTTTACTGAATATAAAGAACAATGGAGACTGGTAAATGTTTAATGAAACATAAAGCAGTCTTTGAAGTAACTAATAATAAAATAAATATCTGAAGAGCAACAATTGCTGAACAAAACTAAATAACTATATAGCAGATATGTGATATTTGGTACAGGAGGGTACAACGGAGCAACGTGTTTGATTGCACACACCTCAGTGCACCACTTCCCGTGATGACAGACAAATTGCACATATGACAGTGACGGATCACTCAGCCACATCACGAACCATACCACGGCACATTCAATCTGTAATGCATTATCCAGTGTCTGCACGTACCATTCGATGCAGTTTACAGCAAAGTGGTCTGTCCACAAAGACGTCCATTGCTTCGTCTATCCTTGACACAGATTCACAGACACCTCTGACGTCAATGAAGTGATGAAAGAAGGATGTAGTCGGTAGAATGGAATAGAATTGTCTTTACTGACCAGTCATCCATTTCTCTGCATCACCACGATGTTCGCATTTGAGTCTGGAGACACCGTGGAGAGAGGATGCTGAACAGTTGTGTTAAGTACTGCCACATTGGCCTTGCACCGGGTATTATGGTATGGGGTGGTATTTAATATCACTCTCGCACTCCTCTAGTACGCATTGCCGGTATTTTAAACAGTCACCACTACATCTTTGAGCTGTTGGAGCCAGTTGTCTTTCCTTACCTTCAAGGCATGCACGTAGCCGTATTTCAACAGGATAATGCGCGACCACACATTGCATGCATTGTCCAAGGTTTCTTCATCAATCGCTAGATTGAATTACTTCCCGAGTTGGTACACTCTCCGGATCTCTCGCCGACGAAAAACATGTGGTCTATGGTTACTCAATGATTGACCTAGATTATATACCCTGCTGCCACATCAGATTAAATTTTGAAACATGTGGAAGCTGATTGGTCTGCTATACCTAAAGCACACATCCAAAGTTTCTTTGAATCAATGGCGAGGAGTGTGGCAACGGTGATCTCCAACAAAGACGGTTAAGGTGGCTACTGATTTTGTCCAGAACCACACTTCACAGAAGTCTGTAAATTTTATCATTTGATACTTTGTCAACATGTTATCAACAAAATATATTTTGTTGTGATATCTCTTGTATTTTTCTTGTTGTAATTTGGATAGTCGACAATGCATTAAGATACTATTTCTTGCTCATTCCCATATGACTCGGTATTTCAACTATATATATATATATTTATATATATATATATATATATATATATATATATATATATATATATATGTGTGTGTGTGTGTGTGTGTATTACAAAAATAAAAAGGTGTTTACTCATTATTTTATGTGTGATTCTGTTCCTAAAATACTTTTAAATAAATTCATCGCCATCACCTTCATTTATCATAGAATTTGTAAATAGATTAATTAATATATATTTTTCCTTAAATAAGCAAAACATCTTTCATTGAGTACGATACATAATCATCAATGAATAACTATTAAGCATAAAAATTGATGCAATATTTGTTTACTTTTTATGAACTATAATGACAATAAATACATTTCAAGACATGGATCAATTTTTGTGTGTCAATTAGTCAAATTTTAATTAAAGTAATAAGAATATTATTATTTACTTTTAATTCATTGATTGTGTTGATTGTCATCACTTGAAAACTTTATTGTACATAAGTCATATAAAATGAGTCATATAAAATGTAAAGAAAACTTTAGCAAAAACCGATTGCATAAAAATAAGCAGCAATAAAATATAGTTGTAAAGAAATTAAAAAACGTTAGACTATTTTATTTGTAATTACTTGTAATACATTTAAACTATTACTTTCACTAATTTTAATTGTGCAATAATTTTGTTGTAAGTAAATTTAAATCATACAGTAATTTTCTTAAGGCAAGAATATATATACTATAATTTTCTAGCACCAAATATATATCCCAAACTTTTATTAAAAATTATTCCAATCTATATTTGGCACTTTTATTCATTATATTTATTTACAATATAAAATTCCATTGGAACGGGTTTTTTTTAAATGTTAGATCATGTGACTTTATCACATAAAACATTAATCAATAGAAATTTATAACTTCTAATTTCCTTCATAAATTAAATCAAAATTTGAAGTTAGTTAGAAATTAAAAAATATTATAATAATAAAATATGAAATATGTTTCAAATGCTTCTTTATACATATCTAACGGTATGAAATTATGTTTTCCAAAGAGATGGATTTGCTCACAACTAAGATTAATACATTACGCATGCTTTAATTAGCTTAAATTTGTAGGGATTTAAAGTGTAAATAATATTGGTAAAAAACGTATTTAAATAATCAATAACTTACATTTTAAGTGAAATTTACTTAAGATTTAGAAATATTTTATATAGTTTGAAATTTTACCATCCTTTATCCGATTTACTTAGGTAAGTAGAATAAAGAATATTTTTTGAAAAATCTAAGAATATTAATATATTATTCAAAAGAAAAATCAAATTATTTCAAATTTTAAGAATATACTTATGTACCTTTATAAATAGTATTTTTCACCAGAGGAACAAAATATGAACAATTATTACAGTGAATAAATTCCATCCAAATAAATCGCTTTAATGCAATTTCCAGGTCACTTATTACATTTTTTGAAGTAATAGTACAATATATTTTTGAATATGTGATTCTGAAATTGATTATATTTTCTTTTTAGTAATATAACTACAAATCTTTTAACTAAATATTATTAATCAAACAGACCTACAGCATGTATTTCAAGCTAACATTTCCACAGAAATGACACACAATAAGACGGAACATCTTTCAAATTCTTGAAAGTTCTGTCGACAAACTATTAGTAATACACAAAATGCGTATAATTTTATTTAATTTCTTCAACTTAAAGGTTAGTATAATAATACTTTCTAAAACTTAACTTATCAATCAGACACATATAGATTAATCGTTATTTACGTTAGAATATGCAAAATTAAGCAATTCAAGCAATATTAAAATATTTGTGAAACCAGTATGAACTACTCTTATTTTCTAAATTTAAATTCAAAATTATTTTATAATTGATCAATTATCTTTCACGACACAGGCAATTATTTTTAAGTATACACAAAATCTCACAGCTATACAAGAGCTTAGAATATTAATAATATAACAACAATATATAATCACATAACATATTTTAATTAAAAAATAATTTTATATTCCTAGTGTTAAGAGAGAAAATAAACATTTATTTAAATTCTATAAATTTTAAAACATTATCTAAGAAAGTTTCCAAGAACGAAAATGATATTCAAAATACAATGCGAAACAAACAAATCCTAAGCTAATATTTTCTACTTCACAACGACAAGTTTGCAAACTCTTCATGGGAAATCGAAATTTTACTCTAAAGGAAAACAATTTTATGCCTCTTAAATCATCTTTTGTTTTTCGTAATCTTTTCTTTAACAGTTGCATTACAAATCTTGTGGATCCTACAAAATCTTCCCTTAATATATTTCCGTCAGGAAATTGTTTTCGTGTAATAAATTACAAGTGAATATACAATATTTTTTATTCTTTTCTTAAGAGCTTCTTTATTTAGTTCCAGGAAATATTTTGCTTAAGCAGTAAAAGCTAAAGAACTAACAGCTTTTAAGTACTTTTAGTAAAAATATATTTAAAATTATTTATTTATTTTAATTTTTGATGAAGTATTAGTCATTTCAGGAAATGCATTACTGCATTTTGGTCGTAATATATCTAAATCTGTTTATCCATTATATATATATATATATATATTACTTATTGACTAATTTATATTACTCTCGGAGATTACTGAAAGCTTTTTCTTTATTGATGAGTAATATAATTTAAGAAACAGCAAAAAATACATTAAAAATCTTTTTACATTTGTTTACACGTTAAGCATTTAACATTTGTTTTAAACTTTGCTCTAACATTTGTTTTAAACTTACTACAACATTAAATAAATAATTTATGCCTTTTTAGCTTTCTGCCTATTATTTTTACATAATGTCTTGTTAGCTCTTAGTATAATTTGAACTTAAGATTTTCCTGCAAACTTTATTTTATAAAAATTAAATTAATAAAAAAAAAACATAATTTTTTGTTTCAAAATGCAACTATAATTGATTTAATAAAATTAAATATTTCAAAGCGCTATGTTTTACTTTAAATATATAGTTTCAAATTAATTAAACTTTTAAGTTTAATTTGAGGACTTTAGGAAGGAAAAATAAATTTTCTTTAAAAGTTTGATAAATATTAATTTTAATTCGATTTCACGATTAAATTTAATATATATAGTAAACTTAAATTAAAAAAATAAAAAAAGCATATTAAACTATAAAGAAAATATTTTTAATTCATGTCTATAAATCTAAAGGATGCGATTTATAAAGACTGGAGAAATTAAGAAATAATTAAAAGTCTTTGCTATTTGATATTTATCAATAAATAATTAGCCCTTAGAGTAAATAATGTTGCTAATATTCTTGTATTTTGTATCCACTATATCCAATTCAAAAATAAGCAATATGTAACCAATTAAGAAATCTTGTAATCAGTTGTGGTATTCTCCCAAAAATAGTAAACGTACTTATACTTATATTTTTTATCTGAATCGATCTTGCTATTTGTCATA
>CM057819.1:53953143-54048143 GCA_030067965.1 Latrodectus elegans
CACATGCTACAAATAAATTGTTACCATTTTACTCATTTGTTGTGAAAAACATTTGCAATGTACACATTTTATATTTCCATTTACATTAAGTACTTTTATGAAATATTCAAAATAGTTATAAATGTAGGATTGAAATGTATAGTCTAATTTATTTATTTATTTAATACTTTTTAGATTTAAAATATTAAAATAACAGAAACTTAAAAAATCATATACTCAAGACGACCATTAATATATCATAAAATAAACTGTATATCTAAATAAGATAAACCACGTGAAAACAAACAATATTAAAAAAACTCTATGAAAGATTCTCTTATATATCTAACAAAACTTTTTTTGTTTACAAAGAAACGAAAATATACATATTTAATAAATTTAGTAATAAGTATTTATTTTTCATTCTACTTGTTATATTTTGTTGGCAAAACTAACTTATCTAAAGATATAATATGAATTAAATTAAATTGTCACTTAATTGTAAATAAAATCTTTGAAATATGAGTTATTATTTTGTAACATGAAAAATATAAATTATTTATTAATCCGATTTCTTTTATTGCGTTGTGTTTCACTTTCAAGTTACTTATTGCTTTTTATCATTGATTTCTCTATAAGTTTAACAAGTATGATTGACAAATAATTTTAAAATCTATTTTTTTCATAAATTTAATTGAAAATATTTAAGGATTATAAACTAGAAATTTTGCAGAAATATATATTTGTAATTGGAGCAAGAAAGGTTGAATTCTTAATTTAACTATACTGTTTTTTGTGAAACAAAAATATAAAAATTTTATTTTTGTTTCTAAAGCATACTATAGTTAAATTAAGAATTTATGAACATTTTAATTTTATATTTAACAGTTATTATTCATTTAAAATAGTAGATAATATTTATATAAAGTTTGAAAAATATACACATCCTTAGGCTAAATGTTTAATTGCCTCCAGTATCCACTCTCTAAGTATCTTTGCTCCCTATAACATTGAAGAAATAACATAACGATGTGTTACATAACTAAAGGTAACATCATAACTTTATCAATTAAGCCTTACGTAAGACACAATTCTAGACAAAATAACAATATTGGCTTTCAGGAAAAAAGTTTTAGTAAATAATATAATAATAAATTGATAATCTAAGGAAATATATTACTTTCTGAAGTTTGTAATAAAGCCTAAAAGTTTTAAAAGCGTGTTCAGTACAGATGTAATGATTTTCTTTAAATTTGTTGAATTTTATTTGTTTTCTATTAAAATATTCACAACTTCTCTGTCTCATATTACATTCATTTTGGAAAAATCAAAAATGTTCACGACATGTTATGGGTATTTTTTTCATTCCCAATTTTCTTCCATCTGGAAACTATTGTTCTTGCAACTCTTAGAATAACTTGATTTTCCCTAGAAATATTCTCTTTTGAATTTGAATATTTCTTATCATATATTCTTTTGAATGGCATTTCAAAGTCCTGTTTTAATGATTATAGTGGTGGTCATAATGTATCCCTACCAGTTATAATAATTTCACTCTTCTTTTTAAGAATTTGTAGCACAAAATGAACTTTTACTATAGAAAATTTTTACTATAAATTTCAATCTCATTTTTAACTATTTTTTACATAATATGTGTGCTTGCCATAAATGGGTTAGAAAATATTTTAAATGGAAATAAGATAAAGTAATATCATACATAAAAAAAAAACTAAGAATTATCTAATAACTAAACATCGGTTTGTTAGGAATATAACACGAAATTTAACTTATTTTAAAATTAATAATTTCACAAATTTCTTGTTAAAAGTATTTTTAATAAAACTGCTTTCATGTTATGAAAAATTCTGATAATCCATCGTTTATATCAAAATCAATTTGTTTTGGTAATCAAATCAATATTTCTGACACATGTGACAAAAGTTTACTAATAAGTATTTTTTTTGTTATTATAAATCAAAATTTCTTAATATTAAATTCAAATGTAGATAAACCCATACAACTTTTAATTATTTATGAAAAAAAAAATATCTCATTTTTTAAAATGCATTCCTAAGTATTTGTAATTGAATTTATAAGATATTTATACATTAAAATATATAAATTTTAAAAAAGGCTCTAATTTACACTATATATGGACATGGATTTGTGGTAGTTTGGTCATATAATCCATCTTAATATAGTATATAATTTTAATTAAATTCATTGAAATATCTTTTTGAGCGCGTTACTTTGCACGAGAAAACATTTTGCATTACATGATTAATCAAATAGTCAGCTCTATAGTTGCAATGTAATATATCTCTATCAAATTGCTAAAATCATATGAATAAGAGAACAATATTCATTAATTTCAAATATAGATTTGAATTGGCAGAAATTATCATTTTTTTAAAGATATTTGCTCATAAATCCATGTCGTAAAATTCGAAGCCCTCGCCATATCAATTAGGAGTATGATTTTTTTCCTAAAACAAATCTTTATATTTGAGAAAATTTCCAAAGCAATATAACTGGTTAACCAATTTCATAAAATTGAAAATACCAAGAACCCCTATTTAATTATTTTCTAATGCATGCTAACTAAACTGTTTAATATGGATCATGTTTTAAACTATATTAATTGTTACAAGAATAAAAAATAAAGTTGAAAAGAAGCTAGTAATCAAATAGATGACTTTTTTTAAATATTTAACAACTCAGATTTCATAATTGTAAAAGCATTCTGTTTATTCTGCTACAGTTAGAAAATTTTGTTATTAACATTTAATTCTGAAATTATAAAGAAAAAAGAACACTTTTCGCCATAACTTAAAAAAAATCATTATAGGATAATATAGCCTTCGAGAAGTTTACCTTCTTAAAATGTTTTATAAAAATTCACTGGGAAATGTTGAAACTCCAACCTATTTTAATCTTATTTAAATTACTGTATTAGTTGCTATTTATGATTAGTTGTTACCCGTTTATATTATTTTTTTGAATGATTATTTTAAAGATTTTAATGAGAAGGAAAAACCCAGCAGCTTTAAGAGCAAAATTGAATGCTAATACAGAATATAAACTATAAAAATTTAAGGAATCATTATTATTTAAATTAAAATAGGGAGAAAAAGTAATTGCTTCCTTAATCAATTTTATAATATTTCTTTTCAAAATAAAAATAAATCAGAAAAGCCGTTGAGGTCTTAAAAATATTTTCTATCTAATAGATAATTTTATCAGGAAATTACTGAAGAAACTTGTATTTAAGGAAATAACGTTATGAATTAAAGTAAACAAACTTAATAATAATCATTGTGTTGTATTTAGATTACTCTGTAATTCTAAACATACTTCATGCTAATTCAAACTTTTATTTCTTTTCTTTTAAAAATATAAACCAATTGGTTTTTCAATTATTGTCAAACAATGAATTATCTTCATGGGAATTACAACTTTTTTTTTAATATTTTCCTTAAAAATAGTGTTTTTCTTGATTTTCAAATAAAAATTCTTCCATGAAATATACTCATAGAAAATGTTTTCCTCAAAACTAAGTAATAAAAATAAAGTGATATTTTAACTAACACACACAAAGGAATAATGTATTACAATTTATATGATATATCAATAAAATAACGTCATCATATCTAGGAAAGACTAGCCGTATCTGGAGTGTCACTGGTGCAAGATTCATCAGGCCTCCCCGAGACATATTCTTGACTGTCTGAATTTTACAGTGGAAATCATTTTGAAGAATCCTATTTTATTTTTCGACATTTTAATGAGTTTTTGTTTCATGGAGATGATTTATAGCTTAGCTACACCATCTGGGATTAGAAACAAAATAACAAACAACATTGAACTTAAGTAACTCTTTAATTTCTTAGTATTTTGTTTATAAAATAATGCAGCATTTGAAAAAGTTCTTAGATCGTAGGTTCCGACAGATATTTTTGAGAGAAAAAAAAAATACTTGAATGTGTCAATACAAATATTTTACGTATTGCAAAATACGAAATTGATTTCATTATTATAAACTAGATTTTCGTTACATTTTTATTAGATATGGATCAACTTGTGCAAATATCAATGTCTGAAGGTGTATGGAAATTTTGGGAGAGAAAATTACATACAATATATTTATATATAACTTTCAAGCAAACGAGCAAGTTTGATAAATATTGGACTTTTCTTATGTCCCATGGGCATAGAACTCAAAATATATTTCACTGTTATGTTAAACTACAATCCAACTACACAATCTTTCCTTATGGATATACATAAACATGCATTTCTCCAAGAGAAGCTCACAAAAAATGTCCACCAAAAAATATTTAAGAAAACTAAATTTTACCATTCTTAAAAAGATTAAATGAGTATTCAAAACTAAATAGTAAGATATTTCTAGATTTAAAAATCTATATTTATATTAATTGATGCATTTAAATCTATGTAGTTTGTAAATCTATGTTGTATGTACAGTTGTGGTATTCATGTAATTTTGAGAATAAATTAAGTATTTCATTTATGATGGTATGAATTATAGTAAAGTAATAGGCATAAATAAAGTTTTTCTAGGCACAATGTCAAGAAGAATAAGTAAATTTCCTCTTCAAAACCAATTGATTTCTAGCATACCTCCTAAGCAAATAATAGATCTAAAGATTTGGGTATTCTACAGGTTGCGAATGAATTACCATGACGTACATTCATATTTGAAATTTTATTTAAAATATTAATAAATTGCCCGTCTTTGTACATATGGTTTGCATTACGATAATTATTTTCATTTGACTTTTGGATAACTATTGGTAGTTACTGTAAAAATGCTTAATTTATTATCTGAAAGCTTTCCAAATAGTTAAATTCTTACCGTAAGCCGTTCTCAGAATTACTCAGTTTCAAATAAACTTCACTACATTATATATATATATATATATATATATATATATATATATATATATATATATATATATATACATATGTATATATATATCTATATATGTATATATACATATATATGTATATATATCTATATATGTATATATACATATATACGTATATATATATATATATATATATATATATATATATATATATATATATATATATATATATACAATAAGGAGAAGATATATATATTTCTTCTCCCTATTTTATATAGTAAATGGACTTGTGATTGAGCATTTATTTTACTCATTGATTATTTTACATTACTCAGTTTTTATGTTTATTTAAATTTCCTTCATTTTTAGAAATAAATATGAAGCATACTGTTTTTAGGTAAATGCTGAGAAATACTCTAAACATTTCTGTAAACTGAAGAATTTTCATGTAATATATTCTGTTTTTACGTTATTCTTAGTGCTTTTTATACTGTTTAATTTACTGGCTCTCAGAATTCAATAATTTTTTTGTTAGAATGATATTTTTTATAGACAAATATTTTTGGTTTTACTAAAGTCATTAGTTTATCTACTAATTACTTAAAAATATTGCTCCTTTTGATTAATTACAATACATTAAATATCTTTATAAATATCTATAGGTCCGTTCAGAAACATCACGTACTCTAAACCATTCTACTCTAACAAACAATTTATTGTCATCAGAATCGAGTATTAATGGAGGGGCCACTTTCTTAATTTCAGTATGTATCCAGCCTCTATTGTGCAAGAGAAGAATAACACAATGCTTGGTATACCATATCTCTTTGTATAAATCTCAGGTCTTTAAATGAGGTTTTGAAAATTCCTTTTGTGACAAGTTTTCTACTTACTTCTCACAAATAATAAAACGAATTGCCCAAAATATTTTCCTCTCCAAAAATTTAAAAAAATAAAAAAAACAAAACAAAATATGCTAATTTTTAAAAAGATGTTCAATATCTTTAAACCGTTCAGTTATTCCGATGTCAAACTTCAAATATTCTATAACACAAAAGCTAATCACAAACTGTGCTCTGAAATATTTAAGAGCTCAAAATAGTTTCTTGGAAAAAAAAAAGCATTCAATGCTGTCGTTTGGGTTAATCATCTATTTAGTCTGCTGAGTTAAGCAACAATTTGTTATATAGATCTCGTAATATATGTGTTTTTTTACTTTACATCCATGAAATCGGTTTATTTTGGTTGTTACTGAATGTTTATTTTTCATTTGTGATATCAAATAAGAAGAAAATATTCAGATAAAATCCAGTTTCGAGCTATTACATTCAATTTAAAGTAGAAATTAAACTATGAAACTGGTGAGTTTAAGGCCAACCGTTCGGAAGCCATTTTGACTTGATTAAAACCTAAGATTTATTCTAAATTTTGCAAAATTCGAGACAATTTTAAACTGATTAATGTTGATATTACTCCATCTATTGTTCTACCTCTCTTTCCTAAGTCAGAAAAACATACATATATAACACGATGAAAATTATCAATGTATTGCTGTTGCTTCAACAAGTCTGGACTAAAATGAGAACAATAATTTGAATTGTTAAAGTAATTCTCTAAAATACAAATATCAATAAAAGAAAAATTTTGCTTTAATATGTGCGATATATAAGAAATATTGAGATTGCGTAATTTTGTAAAAGAAAATTCTTTTCATAAAAATAATTAGTGTGCAAAATATGATATTTCCTATAAAATTTGTATTCTAAATTTATAATCTAAGATTTTTTATGAAAATTAAATTATAGAGTTTAATAACATTCTGTATTTCGATAAAACAAATAATTGATAATTCTGTAACAGCATTTTTATGATATATTGTTAAAAAGTTTTTGAAAATTCCATAGGAATTTATTCAACTTTTTGAGATAAAAAACAAACGATGATTTTACAGATTCTAAAATTGCACTTTTATGGCTTTTTATATTTCGTTAGATGTGAAAAGAGATATAAATATAAATATGTTTCTTTGTTTAAAGTTAAATTGCCCTTAACTTCAAAATTTTATTTAATTCCACAATTGAAAATGACATAATTTTCTCAAAAATAGAAGAAGAATTTCTCTAGAAATTTGTAATAATTTGTGAACAAACATTACTCACCCAATACTAATAATAATTAAATATACGCATTTTTCTCTGTTTAAAAATTTAAATTAAATGCATGTTATTTTTTATTACTAAATAATTAGTATATAAATATTTTAGCAGCTTTAATTTATTGCTTTTAGATAAAACATTTATTATATCTACAAATTTCTTTTTAATCATTTACAACCAGTATGAACAATATTTTTAATTTTGAGTTAAAATTGTTTTCTATCTGTTAATTAGTCAATGAAATATACTATACTTAAATCATTAGTAGTTTTCAGATGATGAAGGTGCTTACAGTTAAAACATTTCTGTTTGCCATATTAGAAAATTAAAAGCAATTGTTATTAAAATTTTATTTTTGAATAAAACCAATTAAAGACATAGAATTTAGAATATCTAAATCCGATAAGAAAAAACTAAATTAATGTTAAAAATGGCATTCTCTTTTAAATATTCGATAAACCAATAGTTCACAAATATTGAAAAAGAAAATTTTTCGGTATACAAATCTATAAAGATACATATGAAACTATCTAACATGAAAAATAGGTTCTTCGTTAAAACAAAACTAGATTCATTTTTAACGAAGAACATATTTCTTTGCTGAACTTATTCTTTACACGAAATAAAAATTTCCAATAAAATCAAACTATCAAGTTTTCTAAAATTTTTGTGTTCATAAGGTTTTTTCTTCTTTTCATGAAAAATGAAATCACTACAAATTTCTTTGCATATAAATATATTGAATACATTTATAAAACTATTAATTTTTTTTAAAATTCACATCATATTATGTTATTAATGAAATGCATTTTGTGAGAGAATTATTCTGTAAATAAAGATAATTGGAAAATGCGAAACAAACTCATTGCATTTTTAAATTAATTTAAAAAAGCAAAACTTTAATTAAACTATAAATGTAATTTAATCTCAATAACTTTTATATTTTTATTTATATTTATAACATTTAATCAATAAATGCCATTTATAATTATTTTTCTTTGCAAGAAAAAATGTTTCAGTTAAAGCATACATACTTTACAAAATTTTATGTAAAATAAGAATTTTTAAATTTAATATAATTTTCAAAATAAAACATAAGAAATAAATTTATTAATTTTATTTTAAGCAAACATGATGCATAGCAAATTAATAAAGATATATATTTATGTTTATGTAAACATAATTACTAGAACAAATTTAAAATGTAGCACATCCCTATCTATGATTCACGTTTATTTATATTAATTTATAAAATCCCTAAGTGTGTTTTAGTAATGCGTATGTATTACTAAAATACTCAAGAGATTTTATACCTATATATTCTATTTTTTTTACTTATAAATTTTAGTAACACGACTATTATATTTATTGAAACAAGACAGAATGATATTTCTGCTTATACCTATTTTATTCAAAGAAATGATAGTCATTTTTGATTTTTGTCCCAATGAACATTATTTTGGTTTGAATATTATTTATGTTATTATGTATATATACGTGTCTACTACAATACTTCGTAACATATTTTCCTTATAATAAATAAAACCCATTACTTTCAAAGTAATTTTGAATATTTCTAGTATTTAAGGTAAAATTTTGTTTTCAATTAGTTTATTATTTTTTAACATAATAGTTGGTGTCATTATTTTTGTTTTAATTAAAGTGTATTTTTACATTCATATAAATCAAATTATCCATATTTAAATATGAATTTTAAAGTGAATATAAAACATCAATAAAATTGATTTTTAATAAGAAACGTAAAACGTCTGTCATAATTTTTCCAATTTCCTAATTTTACAATAAATTAAGAAAAGCAACATTTGACGCAATTTTCTTAAAAATAAAAAAAACTTTAAAATTTAATACTTCAACTTTATTATTTTATTTTTCTCATTAAGTAAACGTAAAATAATTTAATTTCCTAATTCATTTAAATATAATAATTACATATTGATGTAAATTATTTATTTATATCTGTTGTTCATAATTGAATGCAACAAGTCAATAAATTAGGTTTGAAACACGTTTTATGTTCTCAAGTCACGTAGATGTTTATGAGCGACCAAAACTTCTTTTTACAGATTCCGCTGTATGACTTTTAAGTCTATAAACTGCAAACTCCAACTATTCTTAGCGTATCTTAATGTGTGAAGTAAAATTTTACTATGGATCTAGTGTTTGTTAGCACTATCTACTAATGGAAAATCTTTGCTTGTAGAGCCTGAACAATAAAAATGAATGTAGGATTAGAATCTTTCTTTGCTTGTTTTATGTCCATCTTGTACAGGGTACTGAATTCCTAAGAGTTACGAGCAATCAAATCTTTCATGATCCTCAGAAATGTTGAAATATTTTCTTACTTAGTGAAAAAAGGCATGTGCAATAGCACTTGAACCAGAAATGATTTGTAATATATTGAGATTGTAGAACAAAAGAAAACTCAGATGTTGATTAAATTGGGAAAAGCAATATATGCAGTATGAAAGAAAATATAATTTTTAAGTACACTCATAGAAATTTTATTTAAAATTCTAATAATAACAAATAATGATTTCCAATATTTTATCCAGCAATGATAAACAAAATCCGTCGTTATCCATACTATTAAAATAGTTTTGCAATTTATTCATCAGTGTAATAATAATGAAAGAAACTGATTTTTTTCTTTATCATATTAAAAATTTCATGATTTAAAAATTTTAAATTATTTATTTACTTTTTCCACATTACACATCGTAAAAATGCATAATAATTTTACAGAATTTTCTATAGCAACATATCATTACAATAGTTTAAGGTTTATACAGTCCTGGTTGGTCATCCTTAAAATCAATATAAATAAAAAAATAATTCATCTTATTTGTTTTATGATAGTTTTGAATTATGTTATGAATATTAATATGTATTTGTTGAAAGATTGGTAGGGTGACCCTGTAATCTCCCTCACTGGGTTGCTGGAGCTTTGTGGGTTGGGTATGTGTCCACATCAACCTGTGACGATCAAAATCTTTCCGTTGGTGTGGCATGGATGTGAGTGTGTCAAATCAGGTGTGACCTCGTCACCTGGCCGTGGTGATGAGGCATTTGGTGAGTGGCGAGTATTCCAAATCAGTTAACCTAAAGGTACCATCCGAGGCTCTCCTGCATCGCCATGTATGTATGAATTTGTTGAAAAGATAATATTCTTGCTAACAGTATATACCCATTTTAGAGCAATTTTAATTTAATTAATATTAACATAATATTAAATTAATAAATATTACTTTATTAATTTAATTAATATATTAATAAATATTACTTTATTAATTTAATTAATATTAATAAATATTACTTTATTAATTTAATATTATGTACATTCTTCAATTAAGTGACTAGAAGCTCTGTTATGTTACAAAATTCATAATTTTAAAAATCTAATAGTTAAAATATAATTTCCCCCCCCCCACTCTGAAAAATATATTAATCAAATGTATATTTTAAAATGAACTATTTACTTAATAAATTATTAGTGTGGTAATTAGTATCACTATTACCTTAGTTACTATATTTTATACCCATAAAATGGTAATTGTGTTTTGAGAAGTATGCAATATTATAAAAATAGTTATAATATTATTTTGCATTCTTAGCGTAAGTTTGTGTTAAATACGTTGGGAAAAGTAGAAATATTGAGTTACTGGAAATAAAATTTTTCATTATAATATAAGGAACTGTTATAGTTTATAAAATGAAATTAAATTATTTTATTGTAAAATTTATTTGATATGAAATTTAATTTACAGTAATCGCAACAACTATCATAATTTATTTGCTTATTAATAAATTAAGTGAGGAATAATATGTACAATACGAATGAGAAACTTAATATAACAACAGCATTCTGCTAAATAATTTCTTCTCCACCATTCATGATATAATCACATTATTTTATTGAACATTTTCCAATGATAAACAGGTAATAATTACCTTGACAGTTCTGTAGCATTATGTCAAATAACAAGAAAATATAATTGAAATTATATCTTTTAATAATGTATTTGTTGAGAGTATCTTAATTTTTAAGGTAAAAGGTTTTAAGAAAATCTCATTAGCATTTTTAATCTGTCAGAACATTTATATGAAAATATTACATATAAATGATAATTAGGAAATTTTTTGAAGAATAAAATTTTACCAAAGTATCAACAGTCAATAACTAAACATATGTTGCAATGAATGAAAAAAAAGAAGATTTATTACTAGTCATAACAATAGAAATTATTATTGCAATAAAATATTCACACACACACAGTATATATAATTATCATTGAAATATTTCATTTTTAGTAATAGCTAAATATTTTTTTGTGTAAAAAATATGAGTCCAGTTACTGAAAACTATTTTTTCTGATCACATTCTTTGAGGAAAGTAAGTCATAGTTACATAATAGATCATATTCTAAGAAGTTAGCATCAGAAACAAAATGTACCATTTTATGACATTCCTTAAAAGATCATAAAATACTTTTGAAATCTTATCTGTAAATATATATGTTAGTTAAAAGAAAAATTAAAATGACTGCATCTTCACAAAATGCAAAGACAAAAATGATTTATGGTATGAATCTCCTAAAAATTGATTAAAATAGTATTAAAAATTTTTTCTAAAGAGTTTACTCATCAACTATCCGAAAATTTCTCATTAATCATACTAATTCTGTTTAACCCATTCTTTCACTTGAGATGAAATTATCACTATTTTTAACCATAAAGTGTTTGTTTCTTTCCTTCCAATTAGGCTCATAATTACGGTACTTTATTACAAATCTCACTGGTTTAAAATATCCATGATGTCAGATAATGCTTCATTTATGTGACACACATAATTAACATCATCGCAGTGAGACGGCGCAGTTGACCGATTCCGACTTATCTACGAATTCGCTGTCTGCCTTCAAATCGCCCTTTCTAAAGGTAGTAAAGAAGTAAAAGTTGCAAAAGAATACCTGAGAATATATTCCAAGTTTCTTTGGTTGATAAAGCACTTGGGCTTGAAAAGTCATTTTCTTTTCATTCAAGCCATAATAAATTGGCAATGAAAGAGAAAAGAAATGAAAATGATGCGATAAAACATCCACATTATGGCTAGTTTAAATTGGCACAAGAGCGTTTTAAATTTTTATAATTTTGCTGTTTTTCTCATTTAGAATCACAACACAGTTACTATTTAACTGGTGATTAAAACAGAATAAATGGTGATTTAAAATATTTCAAATAGTTGTTACAATATTTACGTAATACACATTTTGAAACTCTTTTCTTCTTTTAATTTGAATCCATGATGATGCTAATTTATCAGTTTAAGGTATGTTCACATTAAAAAAAATACATATATATATATATATATATATATATATATATATATATATATATATATATATATATATATATATATATATATATATATATATATATATATATATATATATATATATATATACATATATATATATATATATATATATATATATATATATATATATATACATATATATATATATATATATATACATATATGTATATATATATATATATATATATATATACATATATATATATATACATATATATATACATATATATATATATATATATATACATATATATATATATATATATATATATATATATATATATATATATATATATATATATATATATATATATACATATATATATATATACATATATATACATATATATATATATATATATATATATATATATATATATATATATATATATATATACATATATATATATATATATATATATATATATATATATATATATATATATATATATATATATATATATATATATATATATATATATATATATATATATATATATATATATATATATACATATATATACATATATATACATATATATATATACATATATATATATATACATATATATACATATATATATATATATACATATATATACATATATATATATATATATATATATACATATATATATATATGTATATATATATACATATATATATATATATACATATATATATATAAATATATATATATATATATATATATATGCATGTGTGTTTTTATAATGTATAAATTAACGAGTATATTCTATTACATGTAAAATTTCTTATGTGTACTCAATTTCTTTATAAATTATACAAAATAACAATGGTAAACATTTTGGAGATACTAAAACCAGTTTGGAATTTGAAGGGTATGTTTAAAATTAGAAATTGCATTTGTGATAACCAGATCACAATGGGTATGAATTTTATTTCCTTGCAATGCAATTTGTTTTTAAAAATAAATTGGCTTTCTACTAATGTCTTACACTTAGACCCTACTTCTTTTAAAAGTATTGTTTATATTAGAAACAAAACATTTAAAATAAATGAAAGTTGTTTTTCTTGTAATTGAAGTAAGCTTTTATAATTTAAATTTTTTATAATTATATAGTTTAATGGACTTAATAAATGTGTGTTAGTCGTAACATATATTTATAGTTTATATTTGAAACATCCCATCTTGAATAATCTTCCATTATTATAAATTCAAGAAATCAAAATTGTTATTGTTCATTTCAGGAATTGATATAAAGGTCCATTTATGGTACATTAATTCTTTAAATATTTTTCTGAAATATTTAAGCAGTTTAAACATTATTCTTTTAAATATTTTTTGATACACTCAATATGAATTGAAATATGTTTTACTTTTAAAATGTTTTTGTTAGTTTAATGGATGTAAATTTAGAATTATAAAGGTATTTTAGCTTTTACTGTGATACATTACACTAAATTTTATAATTTAGAGTATTAGAGTAACATTCAAAATTTCGCAAGAAAGAATGCTTTAATGTTTGTTAAAATGTAGATGAAAAAATATTTTTTGTATAAATTAATATAAATAAATATAACGGCATTTATATATTTCGATTTAAGTTGCTAGTAACAAGCTTAGAAAAATAGTAGTATTTAACATGTATTGGTTAATTTAACTAATTATTTTTTACTAGCTTTTTAAAGAGATTCATATATTTGGTTCACTCTAGACAGCATAATTTAAATCAATCGGCTAACAATACAGTTTATTAGAGAAAAATTAAATTATGTATTAAGTAATATTCGACTCTAGTGCATTAAAAATACAAAAATGCTTAAGCGAATTTAAATTTAGAAGGAATATTAATACATAAGATCATTTAATTTCTTCTGTTTTAATAGTAAATATTAAGATTTTTTTGATAAATCCATAATCTCAAAAGAAGATTCGTGTAAAAATATTTTTAGTTAAATAAATTTGTTAATGTATAAATATTTGAGTTTTGTACCTTAAACTGATTATATGATTCTGCAATATTACGTTCCATAAAATTTATTCCTGTTTCTTTGGAATCAATTATTGTATTTCACAATTTGTAAGTACTGGAAGCAAATCTTATATCAATTCTTTTGCTAAATGAACAAGGAAAATTAACAATGTATGTAAGAAAAAAAAATGTTTCTCAAATCCATGATTGCTAACCATTACTTAAAAAAATCTTCTCTCTCTGGAATAGGAATTATCGGTTACACTTACTTTCTCCGGAAATTATTTTGACGCATCCCCAAATATCATATCTAAAGGACATCAAAGTTGGAGGAAATGGGCTAAAAGAAACAAGATACGTTTCACATATAACTTGGATATTACTTATTAAATTTATCTTCTAAAACATTTAATTTCTAAATATATAAGCATTACATTTATAGAAATAACCTTATATATTTTTTATTTATTTCATCATTAAATAGTAAATAATAACACTTAATAATTGATATTTGTGTGGATGTAAAAAGGTCAAATTAAAAATAAAAAATAATTTGCAGTGTGTAAAATCAGTTCTACTATTTGTGTATATTTAAATTACTATTTGATAAAGAAAACACAATTTACTCTATATTAAATACTTTAAACATTATTCTGTTTTGAGACTAAATTACTTTCTTAAACCATTTTTAGTATTTTATATAGATATATTAATAATTTATTATAATTTTCAGTAATTTTTCAACATTCTTTAGAGCGACTCATAGTTAAGTAAGTCTGCCTGTATTTTTCACACATTTAATGAACTTCGTAGAACTAAAATCTGCACGTAAAAGTAAAAAAAAATTCCTTGTGATTAACATAAAAAATAAATTAAAAGAGTTTAATTTTCTTTTTTTTAAATAATAATTCATATTTATATCATTGTTGAATTCAATATTCAAAACTGTTTGTGACAAGACACATTTTTTATTTAATGATAAATGTTTTACTCATTTATTAATATTCTTAAAGAAAATACGTAACATTTTAATCATATAATTTTTCAAGATATACATAATCTTAAAGCTAATCAGTGATAGAAATAATTTAAATGAAAACCCTAACTACGAATAAATAAATAAAAACATTTCAACATGGAAAACTATCAGTTTTCTAAATATAGTATTAAAAATATGTATTACTAAATTTTCTGTGTTTTATAAGAAATAAAATAAAAACTATATTTGCAATAAATTGATGATTTTATTAATTTTAACTTTTAAGCAAAAAATATGCTTCATTTGTGATAGGAATAAATATATAAATATGAGCATACAAATTTATAAAAATTTATGATGCTCTATATTAACGATTAAAATTATAAAATTACTATTTATACAATCTCAGTGGGAATTTATGCAATTAAATTTCATTATAAATTCAATATATTAGAATAACCTATGTATATATATATATGTGTGTGTGTGTGTGTGTGTGTGTGTGTGTGTGTGTGTGTGTGTGTGTATGAATGTTTGTTTTACATTATATATTTGGAAATATATATTTCAAATAATATGTATTTCAAAGGGCTTACAACTATCACCTTAAGAAAATTTGTTTTGTTCTTTATTTAATAATTAAGTTAACAGTCAAAGGTATACTCAATTATTTAATTTTCAAAATCTGGAGATTTTCGTAAAAGATTTATCAACAACTGCACCGATAAATATTGTTTTCCTGAGAAATATAACACTCACATACACACCATTTTACTGAATATTATTCTCACATTGAATAGCAAAAAATATTTTTATATAAAATAATTCAAATTTGTAAAATGAAATCAAAATAATAAATCAAATTTGATTTATTTAGATCCATTTTTTTTTTGAATGGCGGGAATTTTATATTTATGAGAGGCAGTAAAATCACTAATACAGTTGTGATTTTCTATCAAAATCACATCACAAACCATATTACAATTATGGCGCTATTCATGTAATAACATAACATGAAGTTTTGCTTAAAGAAATGTGTAATTCAGTAGCATCAAGAATGAATGTTGAAAATGATAAACTAGAATGTTTGCAGAAATTTATGCGTAAGTAATGTTGGTAAAATTATATTTGAGCTTGCCCCTTGGCGAGATTGGCGATTTTGTTTAAGCATTAAAAAATAATTGTTAAATCTAAACCAATCAGAAACGAATGGATTTCAGAATAACGTTTAGGGTTACCATAAATAGAATAACATCGCCCAGTTTGGCGATAAACTTGGCAAGAATTCAAGGGGCATCCTCAAATATAGTCTAACCATAATATTTACTATTTAGAACTATGAGTATTTATATTCAAATTTTTTATAAACTCTCACAATGGGATATAATGTGTTAACCACAATTATGGGAATATAGTTAATTATTCATTATTTTTTCATATACTCTATATAGTTTCACCTTATCATTATCATTTATATACGTAGAAAATCGCTTTAGCCTTAAATTGGAAGCCGTTATTACAGCAGGCTTCACCAGAGTGCAAGTAAACAATTATTTTTGAATAGAATCAAAATAAAAGTACTTTTTTGTACTTACTGAATGCATTTATCAAAATATGCAAAGTTTCTATAAATATACAACTTTTTAAGACAAAATTTTTTCAATAAAGAATATATAAGTTAGGTGTAGCTTTTAAAACATTTTTATCTATACAAAAAAAAAGACAAGTTGTTAAAAATTTTATTAAAATCAAATTATTATTTAATTACATCAAGCGATTCAGAAAGATGACAAAAATTACTCTAAAATATCTAACTGAAATATGTAACTAATGAAGATTATTTTATATTATATCATGAAATATTTACATTTATATATTAATATTTAACTTTACATAGGAATCGATAGAAAATGGAATTACTTAGTAATGTTAAATAAATAAAATGTTCAAATCAAAATAGTGTGACTAACGAGTGAATATCTAAATGAATGAGAAATATTATAAATATATATATAAAAGTGTGTAAATGGTATCTTTCTTTTATTTTTCTTAAAATGAAGAAGTGCTTTTTGAAGATTTGTTATTGTAAGTTTCCAATACATATATATATAATACAAGATTCTTCAGAAGGTACGTTTTCACCGAGAATTTTATATTCAGAGAAAAAGGATGAAACAATCGAACCCTAAAGCTTCAACCAGCAACAACAAGGCATATAATAAAATACAATAATCGAGCAAATGTACATAAAATTGAAATCAGTATTTATTCATGAACTATTAATTGTATTATTTTTGAAAGTGCAAAATTTAGGAAAATACAGCTAGTGAAAATAAATTTTCCAATTCAGGAAAAAAATTAATATTACAAAAATTTTTATGTTCTTTGAAATTCAAGATTTCCTTTTATAGAACTTCGATAATTCGATATAGATTATATAAATAAGCAGACTAGACTTTTAACAAGAGACAAAAAATTATAATTTATGATAATACTTATTTCCAGCCTTTTTTACTTCCAAAATTTAAATGTATGAGGAATAAAACATTTGCATCATATGAAAAAGTCACAAAATAAAATATTTTAAAGTACAACTTTTCTACTTCATTCATTATTTAATATAGGAAAGTTTTAGATTTCTCATGAATGAGATTTTCATGAGTAATTTTGTATATTCTTTTTAGTTTCAAACCTATAGCAGTAGAAAGGAATTGCCGAATATAAAAGATTATGACACAACTAATAATACAAAATTATTTAAGAATTTTACCAATGAAATACAAAAATTCGAATGTTATATAGGATTTTAGAATTTAAATTTTGATTTATTGTGGCGCATATATTATTATTATTAAAAGTCTTGGTTCAAACAAAGAATGAATTAAATGTAATTCATAAGTAAACTTAAATAACTGCCATTCTCACGTAGAATTGTAGTGCTTATGTTTTGCGAATCTTCGGGTCTTATCGTTCCAATTGATGAACCATTTGAATTTTATACGGGTAAAATTTTACAAATTCTACGCATGATATGTCATAAGGATGAATAGGGCATATCAAGGGTACGTGAAATCGTCGGTACACTGACACGTCCGTGAAGCGATTCACTGCTGCCTTCTACGACCACTGTAGCAACATCATCTACGACGGCGCTGTTAACTCTATTTCTTTCTCTTCCCAGAATAACGATTATCTGTCCTGTGTTGCTCAATTTCATTATCATGTTTTTGAGAGCACGATCTGACATCGATACACGTCGTTGTTTCTTCAGATGGCGGAACTCTCTGACACCTATTTTTGCATTTTCATCGTTGCAATAGTAAAATTTGACTAGGCGTGCTCTCTCCACCAACATCGGCATTCTGTTACAATCATCTGATTGTAGCATCTTCCTTTTATTGTGAATGACATTTGATTATGTTGCTGTAAGATGAATGTCATTGCATCACCATCTAGTGGTAACATTTTAAACTATTTTTTATTTAAGAAATCTTAAGCGCATTGTTTGAAGTGTCTATTGTCCAAATATGTTTCTGTTTCAAATAGTAGAACGGCTTTCAGGGACTCTTGAGTAGCGAAAGTTTCATTTCGCCACACACACGCACGCACGCACACACACATACGTGTTTTAGTTGTCTGCTTGAATTATCTAGAAGCACAATATTAATTCTGGATCCTCCTTTCATGATGGTTTCATCTCAGGAACTATCTGTATAAATGTAGACAAATTCGTCAAGACTGGTATTGTACTGCAATACCAGAACTGTCGTAGAGGCAATTATGCATAGACGCTCGAGGCTCACGCAGTAAATTCACTAACTACTCGAAGCCATTTGTCGAATACGGAAATTCTGTACCATTTAATGGATGTCTGCACATGTAGAATTCGACAGAAAAGTAGAAGCTGTAAAAGACAGGCTAAATTGCAATAAATTCAAACAACAAAATCTGCAAATGTTATGTTACATTTGATAACGCAAATGCGATTACCCGATATCGATTTAAAAGGAAGACCATTAAGATAAATTAAGAAATGAGCGAGGCCGATTCACAAAGAGAAATCACAGAGACAATTACATGATTGAGAACAGAGCTTCGGTGGCATGAAAGAAAATTTAAAAAACACAAGAACTTATATAAAATGTAGAACTTGTCCTTACGAGGGACTCTCAAGAAACCATATTTTTAGACACGACATGATTTTAGTTTAATAACTGAAAGACAATTGCATTATTCTTAGGGCTAAAGGGAGTTTCTGACATATAGTCTCTGGACGGTTAATTTGCGAAATGCGACTGTTGATATGACAAATTAGAGTGATGGACGGCATCCATTCTGCGAAAGACTCAAGATCTAACAGATCCTAATGTGAAATACTAATAAGTCAATACGAAATAAAATCAGTGACCTTGTAGACTCGAAGCAATGAATTACTTTCAGGAAAGTTGTTCAGGAAACCAAAGGAAGCTAAAAATAACAACCATGTGTTCATAAAATGCATTAAAACAACAATGTGTAAATAAATTGTATAATTGATTTAAGAGTTAATTTATGAATTTTTTAAATAATTGTGTATTTGTTTTGGATTTTTGAAGTTTAACAAAAATTTTCACTCATGCATTTTGTTTATTGTTAATTACACACACACATAATTGTTAAACAATATAATTGTTAATTGCCATCCTTTTACAATAGGATATAATAAATGTGAATAGTATACTATAGATAGTTTTTGATTAAGGATCATTAAAATATTTTGGAATATTCTATAATAATGTATGATATGTATAAAATATACTTATTAAAAGATGAATATGTATAAAAAATTCCTTTATATATTAAATTATAGTGTATTAATAACTATTTCATTAAAGTATTATAAAAAGTCAATTTAATTTACTTTTACTAAGGATACACTTAAAGTGTGAGGCAAATCTGTGGAAACATATTAACATAATATGTTAAGTGGAAAAAAAAGGCATAAATTTTTTAAGTTGTGTTCACTAATACTTCAGTTGTAGAAAGCGAAAATAATATATTTCTTATGGTATTATAAAAAAAAAACTTTTCTTCTATACAAAATATATTTTACACAAAATTTTACTTCAAACATTATTGATATAATTTTAAGAAAATGAGAAACAAAAAATTAAAAGGGAATTATATTTTTAAAATTTTATAATACCGTATATTATTTCAGTAATATATTTTGTTCAAATATAATAAAAATGTAGCGAAATTGAAACATTTTGTTATTGTTTAGTGAAATATTTCAACAGTTTAATTTTTATTAATGAATTTAAAATTCAATACAATTTTATTCAAATTATAATTTGAAGATTTTAATTTAATAAAATCATTTTATAAAAATATTTTTTTCCAATGGCAGATTGTAGACAGTTACAACTACAACATATTCTATTAATCTATTGTTCCCTGATACCTAAGGAACCGCCCAGAAACAGTGACCTCTTAGCCGCCGAGGCGTTGCCCCGGGTGCACCACAGGGGGTGGGCCACCATCGCACTCTGACATATGTCATAGGGACCCGTTTATAGGGTAGGCATCATTCATACTTCATTCACACACAAGGAAAGGACAAAGACAGGATAGAGAGAGAAAAATTACATCCAAGCCTAAACCGGGATTCAAACACAGGACCTTCCTATCCATAGTCAGGCACGCTGATATAAAAATATTTAAATAAACCATTCAATGAAAAATATTTTAAATAATAAAATTAAGGTGAACCATTTTATTTGAATTAAAATTATAATTTTAATCAAATTTTAATTTTTTTATTAAAATATTTTATACATTAAAGCATGAGAATATATTAATTTATGACAAGAAAATATTAATTTTTCACCATACATACTTTTATTGCTTCTAGAAGTTACATTTAATATAATTGTTATACTTAATAACATTATACTTATTTTCATTAAGTAATTCTTAAATCTGATTTTATGAACGGAATTTTAGAAGTCAAATTTAAAAATTGTCTTTATTGATAAGTTAAATTGTTACGCCAAAATTTTTAACAGATTTAGAGCCATATGTTAACAGAAATATTTTAATTTATTTTATATTCTAAAAAAATCACGCAATTTAGATACTTTTTTTAAAAATTTAATCCCATCATAAGATAAAACTGAATTAAAACAAGTTGGCCTAAGTTTTTAATTTTCAAAAAAAAATTTTTCTCTAAAATTAATTAGTAGTGTTTATAGAAATTTTAAACTATATAATGAAAAAAAAATATGCAAATTAATCTCTGTCAATAAAAAAAGCAAAAAAATATTCTTCTATTCCTGGAAAATGTTATTTGTGACAAATGAATATAATTTAAGAATTACAACCTTATAATATGTAAGCGTTTTTTGGATTATTAAACAAATGTTTAAACATAAATAAGATTTTTATACGCATTTAATAACTGAACTTCAAGAACAATGGATCAATAATATAAAGAATCTATAATTCCAAAACATTTATTTGAAATGTTCGTAAGCACTGTAGAGTAAAGTATAAATAAAAAAACAATCTTATTGAGTTGAAGTACCGAAATCGCTTGTCAACACAGAAACAAATATAACTTTTGATATATTATACGAGATCTTAATAAATACCACAAAATATTTATTTTTTCGAATGGAACTCGAAACTTCGTTTTTAATAATTTATGAACTATTGCTAGTCAAGGAAACTTTTTCATGATACTTTCTATAACTTAAGAGGTCAACATAGTCAAATATATAAACATTTAATTTGATTTTTTTTAAAAGAAAAGCTGGTTAGTTTTTTTTAAGAATAAACTTTTATTTATTTTTTGTCTTTAATGCTAAGAATTATATATTATTTTTCACTATGTAAAAAATAAATTTATAATTCGAGTGTATACATTTTATGCAAATGATAAATCAGTAATGTAAATTATATCGTTGGAATCTTGATAATTAAATATTTTCAATGGCAAAGTGTGCTTAAAAATCTTCAAACTTAAATAATATAATTTCCAACAAACATTAAATAAAATTAATAATTAATTAATTTATATTAATAAACATAAAAATTGAAAAAATTAAGAAGCATAAAATTTTTGATAAAGAAAATACATACTTTTTATACACGTAATTTTCATCACAAAAAGACCGCACGTATCTTAGTTAAATTTATTTTTAATTATTCAATTATTTCCTATATTTAAATTAATCATTTGATCTGAAATAAATTTCTTATTTTTCTCGTTTTGCTACAGATCCTATTTTAATAATTATAAATAAAAATTATGAGAGTATCTGATTCAAGTTTTAGTGAGATTTCAATAACAATAAATGATTTCAATCACTTAATTTTTATACATTTTGATCGAGAAATTAGAATTTTAATTCGTGTTTACCACTTCCTTTGATATTAAAGGGCAGAAGCTATAGTAAATAGCAAAACTTTTCTACCTCAGTTATCAGTATAATAGAAGTATATTCAATCAATTTTATAAACCTTTATGATGGTTGTAATCGTTTTTGATTTCCATCATAGTTAAAAGGGATTTGATATTTTTATTAGTAATAGAAAGTGCTACTAGAAACTATTTATTAATATTCGAAATTATATATTTCAATAGTTATGTATAACATATACATGCATTTTATTTCGTTCTTTTAACTATTTTGAAATATAATATTCTTAGAAACGTGAATAGGTTTTATAAGCATGAACATACAAAATGTGAAAGCGAATTGCATCTTTTATATGAAACCTAATAATTGTTTTAAAAGCACTCGCATGTTTCCTCACACACATAAACGTATTTCATAAACTTTCATTATATAACTGCCTAAAGTACAATTCAAGTGAAAATCAAGAATCAAATCCAGTAATTTTAACAAATCGTTGGTGAAAATTAGCTTAACTTTCAACTTTCCGAAAGCTTTTAAAGTTTTTATTTAATTTAAACTCTTTGATGTTCAAATAATTCCTTCTGAAATTCTCTTAAGTTTATGTGATCAACACTTGCTCTTATTGATTTAGTTGTAAAGTAATATTCGTTTTTCTTCATTTTTGATTTTAGTGCACATTTATTTCCATTATATGTATAGTTAAATGAAGTATAGGCTGAAGAAGCTATTTATTAATGCCAGCTTTGTTTGTTAATATAAAACCTGAATCTATGAACAATTTAGAATTTTTAATTTTAAATGAGAACAAAATTTAGTATAAAAGAGTATGTTTAAGAGTTTAAGTAAAGTTTTTTCCGTTTATTTAGCATCATTGAGTGTGGTAGGCATATGAAATAATTCGGAGTACATATATATAGATTATATATATTATTTAATACAAACAAATATGTAAATAATATAATCTTTTATTTTGATCAAAAACTCAATTTTAAAAAGGACTGAAGCTTTCTTTTTTAAAAATTTAGACAGCGAAACAATTTTTTATACTAACATTGGATTAATTTTGTGTTACATGAATAGAATTTTTCTCTAAATTTCTGTTCGTATCATTTACTTTTTTTTTGTATATTACAAGATTTTTGGAATTTTTTACACGGCATTCAGTAATAATTGCTCTGTACTTAAATTTCTTCCCAAACATAATCATTTTATTCAAAAATTTTATTTAATTTTAAAATTGGAAAAGATTAGAAAAAAGTTTTAAGTGGATGTCTTTAACAACTTTCTCTTAAGTTATGCAATTAAGTTCTGTTTTAGATTATAAAAATATCTTTTATATTTATCAAAATATTTATGACAAGTTAAATGTAAATATTATTAAGGATTTATATAGATATTCTTGTAAACTTCATATGTAGTATGATATTAATTTGAAAATTTAGTTAAAGTACTTGCAGAATTAGGATAGAAAATGGAGAAGAATTGATATGAATAAGTCTGTTGAGGCAATGTTTGAAGAAATCTACTTAAGATATTGAACAAAATTTCTGTAAAATATTTTCAAAAGTTTTTCAAAAAATAAACAAATGAATCATGTTAAAAATAGATGATAATTTTTTGTGTGAACTTTCTGCTAAGTGCATATATAAAAATTACAAATTATTTTTCTTTGAAATCCTTAATTTAAAATTATTTATGTACATGTTGATAAAAAGAAATGTGCATATGATAAAAAAAACTATATATGATATAATATGCAGAATAGAAATAAATCCAAGTCAAAGCAAACATGACAGGTGTGGATGCTACCTTTTCATTTCTACACGCATGTATTTTTAGAAGTAGCATATTCTAGATTTCTTATATGCTATAGACATGCCCATAAAAGATGGATACTGTTCATGAAAAGTACAAGTGGTTACTAGAAATTTACTGTTTCAAATGCATTTTTCTCTAATCGCGATTCATTGCTTTAGAGTGAAATTAAAAACATACTTTTTTGTTTATAAACTTTTAGATTGCTTAAAATATGTTCCAATTAATGATATTGCATTGTTATTAAATAAAATATTATAGTATTAAAATCAATGATATTTATTTTATATATAATTTAAATATTTGGATTTGCAGTATAACATCCTATAAGTAAGTATAAAACAGGTTTTTCAAATGAGTTTTTCTCTACGTAAATCAATATACATATCCATGACAAACATTATTGAGAACAATTATTCCATCAATATTTCAATGCTTTTGAATTTTTTGGCAGATTAAGTATGCTCAAAAATCAATAAAATATTTAAAATCTAGAAAATACGTCAATGAATACCAATAACATTAAAAATAGCAAGTAACTTTATAAAGATTAATCGCCAGTAATAAGTAGTTGAAATTTCACTTTGTAAATCTCCACTAAGGTTCATCTCAGAATAACTTATAAATGAGCATTTCTATTACAAAACTTTATCTAGAAGAATTTCAAGGGAGTTCAGAATTAAACAAGTGATGATACTGTTTTTATGAGTAAATAACGTTACCTATATTTTTTTTTTAAATTATAACTTCTAACTTATTTAAAGTCTACTATAAATATGTTTATCTTTTTGTAAGGGGGAAAGTGCTCAATTTTTAGTGACAATTTACATATAAGTATAAAACCTTTTATCTCTCGTTATAAGAATAATAATCTTTAACTTAATTACATTTCCTTTAGTGAATATGAGGGCATTTTTATTAATTTTTAAAGCTGATTATTTTGGTGAAAAAAACCTTGGAATTGAAGAAGACTTCTTTAATGTGTATGTTTCACTACACAATCATGGTACAATGTCCATGTCACTGGTACACTACACTGCACATTGTATTATCACATTAACCATGTTTATTCAGAAAATTACGTCTTACCATGTTTAATAATGTTATGTTTATTAAAAAGTATCAGATATTTTCTAATTTAATTGTTTCAGTTTTCCTTTCAATTATTTTATTCCAAATAAAGATTTTCAATTTTACATATATAAAATCTTACGCAGATACAGGTAATAAATTCATTTAAATATTATTTTGAACAAAACTTCAAAGAATATTGAATAATAAAAAATACTTACAATAATTTTCACTAATATTTTCCAAAAAAAAAAATATAAAAATTTCAATCGTATTTAAGAGAACAGTTAATCATATTAAGATACACTGAAATTAGGCAGTCGCATTAGCATGCTTAGTTACAGCATTCGTTCTCCTCATCGGAAGGTAGTGAGTTTGTGAATCTCTAGCCATTCAAATAATCACCGTGTTCACTAAGAGTGGCTAAAGCACGTTAAATGTGCCTTTATTGCAACGTCCTCCTGTGAAATGATACCTTTCTGGATGTCAGGCCAAGTCTGGAAGTCTTCTGCTCTGTTCCTACTTCTAAAGTACGAGGACCCACTTTTAAAACCAGGATGTCACACTTATTGGATTCTCATTATATAAGCTGCCATCACTTGTGCCACTTGTTGTAGTATTTAAATGTGGAAACTCTAATAGCCAGTCTTTTCACAACTTAAATTCTTTTTCTCTTAAAATGGTAGCAAGTTGTTTTCAGATGAAAAATCTTAAAATTAAATGAATACCTCTTCACAAATTTATATCATGCAAATTACTTGAATTTAAATTATGCTTAAAATGATCTGGATTATTGTTGTAAAATTATTGATCTTAATATGGAAGATTTCATCTCGGCTCTACTCAGTGGATCTTTAGTATATTTTTGATCCTCAAAGTGTGAGGTGTAGGATTTTCCTGGCTTAAGAGGTTTTGAATTTTTTTACTGAAAATATAATTATAATGTATTGATATTCATTAAGTGCAAAAAGTATGCTATCAAATAAATATTAGAATATAGAAATCATATATATTAATCATTTTAGTTAGTTGTTCCGTTAGTAAAATGATTTCTTATAGAAAGTTCAAGTAGAAAATGTAGGATATATAAAATAGCTCCAATTGAAAACTAAGAATTCTCATTCTGATGCAATCAGTACATTTATATCACAATACAGGGTACATACTTGATATACTTCATGCCAAAACGTAAGCTGCATCATTTAACTGCTTTCTAAAATATATTTTTTAATAATGAATATTCTAGTTATTATAGGGTTCAACTCTGTAATAACTTTCCCGTGACTTCTACACCATGTAAGCTCATTCTTTTTAATTATATATTTTTAAAATAAGTAAAATTTACCAATATAAAATATAACTATTAATAATACTAAGAACCAATTTAGAAAAGAAAGAAGGGGAAAACATTAGCTAACATAAATTTCATAATTGAACATATGCTGTGCTCGTATTTTGAAATGCATATTTCTTAATTCATTTCTACATCAAGTATCCATATAGAATGTATTTATCTTTTAGGTATTTTTGTACCATGTATTTAATTAGAAATATATTTCTTGAAAACATAACCATAAACATTTAAATGGGTATTGAACTAACATCAAACTTACATTTTGCATCTACACGCTGCTAAAATGTCCCTAAATGGGAATAGAACGTCCATAATGCAAAGACGTTAAGATATAATTTGTTATTTCGCGTGATCATATAAGCGCATCTTTATGGAATTTCTATTGGGAACAATGCTAGAGATCAGAAATGCTTACAACATATAAGAAATTTCTCAAATAAAATATTTAATATTTTTTTATAAATGTTTATCTTCTGAATTGCAATCTTCAAACATAAAGAATACATGAAATATTAAGAATTTTCTTTTCTTAAGTTGTGCGCTGAAGTTTATTGGTTTTATTTGAATGAAAAATAAACTTATAACCTACCAGTTTGCTCTGACTTCCTTGACAAATATATTTTAATCAAAATTCGAATTGAAATTTTGAGAACCTTGCTAAATTAAAGAAAATTAACAGCCTAATTCAAAAATAAATTATGCGTAAGTTTGGAAAGTAAACTATGGTTTTTTAATAGTTAAATAATTTCACGAGTTTATTACAAGTATAAAACAGTAAATATACTATACAAATATAAATATTCGATGTTTTTGTCAGTTTGAGCCAAATTAAGCAATTAAATGTATAGTATGTATAGCATTGTACTATAAAAATAGTATTAAGAAGTCGTTAAATTCTAATATATAAATGATATAGACTCATCAAACTGCTAATTTAACAGCGAATCATTGGAAAATATCAGTTCGCAGAATAACTAGTGCAAAATCTTAGCAAAAATATGTTTAAAGTGTATGTAAATAACAAAAGATACCACTTTAGACAGCGGAAAAGCCAAAAAATTACCTAAAACGAATCTCATACTTGAATTTATGGGGTGTTGGCTGAGAACTAAAACTTCATAAATTTATCTTGGAAATTGTATAATTTAATTCATCATTACAATTCCCTTGAATCCATTTTCTATTTAATGTATTTATTTAGAAATATATTTATTGAAATTTGTAATTGAGAAACATTTAAATAAGAGTAGTGAAATAACTTCGTTGAACTAATGTTACTATTTGACTGGAAACAAAAATTTCACATTACAAAAATACGGTGAATAACTTTACTTATAAGAGTAACTTTCTTATATATCTTTGCGTGATTATATAAAATAATTTTTATCAAATTTGTTGTAGGCACATTGATGGGGGTTCAAAAAACTTCAGATATTTTTTTAAAAAACATTCAACATTTGAATCACTCGTATTTCTTTCTGTGGAAAGAAATTTACACATCAAATTTTAAGATTTATTTATCCATAAGTCTCATGCTCTATTTAATTAAACTTATTTGCATGTAAAAAAAAAACTTATAAAACCTTTCACTTCATTTTCACCTCCTTAAAAATTATATTTAATTACAAATTAACTGAAATTTTGCAAAAACTTCTACAATTTAGGAAAATTGTCTAGTTCCTACATTCATACATTGTTAGTTTAGGGATTTGAACAGGCTTATAATAATTAAATTATAAACTTAACGGGGAATAATTATAAAATAACGGATTTATATAAGAATATTTAAGGACATGTTTGGTTAAATTTGGGTCATAATAAACAGTTCGGTGTTTTAAGATATAGTATTTAACGGTGGGAATATCAAGTTATTACATTCAAAGAAATCAAAATTGCAGACTCAACTCAATGATAAATTTGCATTGAATTACTTAAAACTATCAATCGTAAAATGCAAGAGTGGAGGCTTAGCAAAAAGAAATTCACTTACTTAAAATTCATATGAATCTAGATGAAATTACTTACATGTAAATCATTTAAATTTTTTATGACCTACTGAAAGGCACTGATTAATTTAAATACCATACAAAATAAAGATGGTAAGAAAAAAGAAATTTTCTTGTGTAAAATGAAGTGAATTTAGATTTTCTTACAGTCGTCTTAATACCTTACAGTAAGCGTTATATTTATGATTGAAGATCCCAATGCGTTTCCGATGTTGTGTATCGTGCTTCAAACTGTTTAGTCAACTCACATAAAGTCTTCTCTAAAAGTAGTTTTAAAAAATTAGTGAGTTCTTCTGTCAAAGAATGAGATTAATAAATAGTTAAAACTAAGATTTCTGATAATAAATATTCCTTTTTAACATGAAATTTTGAAGAAATTGCAGTTTTTGTACCAAGATATCTTTTAAGCACAACATTTTCGCCAGTTTCCTGATATAGTTACATTGCTAATAATCAAAATATTAGTGAGGAGTTTCTCAGATGGAGTTTATTATTACTTTCTGCTTCAGCAAAAAAATAAGTTTTTCAAATTTATGGTTTATTTTACAAATTATAAATTGAAGTAAAACTGACTGAAACTTGAAATGGTGTATTGACTTTTTCTCCAGCATTAGCTACAAACTTCTTGGTATGTAATTATATGTCCAAGATGAGCAACGTAAATTATTTAACAGTCAATACATATTCAAAATGAAATAAATCTTGAAAAAATTATATTCGATATTCAATCTCAGATATTTATATCTGTTAAGGCATTTACTAAAACTATACAATTTGTAGTTAAGTGTTAAAAAACTTTATATATTTTTTATTTGTTACAAATTATTTAAGTTATAAGTTCATTCTTAAAGAAAATTCTGCTATATAATTCCATTTCTTAAAAAAATATTTTTTTTAAAAAAAATTTCAGATTAGTGTATTGTAAACATAAGTTTTAATTTCACTGAAAAAATGTTTTAATTGTCTAATGAAGTTCTCAAATTCCAGATCCAGAAAATATTGTAGCCTTTTTATAACATTTTTTCTTGCCTTTCTGGCTTTCATGAATTTGTTTTTGTGCCTTTATTCTTCTGAGTTCTTCATTTCAACATTATCAAATAGCTCTTATCCACAGATTTAATCAAATAGTACGTGATTTTATCAAATATTTTTCTTTTGTTTTTCGGTTCAGCTTATACCATTTGAGGAACTTGCGATAGTAAAATCAAATTTCAAATTCTGGAATTGGTTCTTTGACCTATACCATTTTCTGTTTTGCTAATATACTTAGAAAGGTAAATATCTTTCATTTATTACAGAACTTCTGATTTTCTAGTAAAATAGTCCTAATATTTTGAGTACACAAATAAATTAGCAGTTAAAGGAACTGAAATTCCCGACAACATATAGATGAAAGTGAAACATTGTGAATATATAGTAAGCTGTTCTTTACAATTTTGATGCAGGAACAAATGCTTTCTGATGCAAACAAAATATCACAAATGAAAAGTTAATATTAAAACTAAATAAGTTTTCAATTTTTAAAGTAAAAAGAATTTACATAAGAGGGAAAAGATTTGTTATATTGTTCTGACTGATAAAAATAGTCCAATTTCCTATGAAGTTCAATTCATCTCTAACATAAAATAAACCAAACAATTTACACCACCATTATGAAAACTATGTGAAATTTTCTAAGTAAATTTTCGAATGAAATTTGCTTAAAATCCTGATTTTAGACCAGTATTTTTATTAGAAATTATTCACGTTTATTACATAGCAATAAAAGACTCAGCACTTTAACGAGAAAAAAACATGTGAATTGTCAAAGGGAAAAACATTGATACTTTTGAGATTTCTTTCTGTACATGAAAATATTAATAAAGCAATCCACTCATGTATCATACTTATACTTAATGTGCATCCATGCATATTAATTGTAATAGAATTTAAGAGTTTCATTGAACAGGTATTAAATACTCAATTTCGTTTTCGCAAGAAAATCTGAAGAACACAAAAATTTAAATGTAACCTTGAAATTTAAAGTATCTAACTGCTACCAAAATTTTATCAAACTAAATTTGACTCATTTTTTTTTAATTAAAATTATTTGCTCATTCATTTTAAGGCAAAAGTAATTAGAGATCAACATTCCGCAAAAACAAAGGTCATTTTGAATTTGTAGTTAACTGAAAACGTACTAACATCTAAGGTAAAATATGTGAATTTTTTCCAATAAAATTAAAAAATAACAAATATATTTTTAATGCTGCTGGCCAACAGCTTAAGGGCAAAAATGACCAGGATATATTGGCCCACTACTAGTCATCCAGTTCCGGTCCGGTTTATTTTCACCACATTTTTCAATTAGTAAAAGCAACATTGAAAATCCAAAAATTTTAGGCATATGTTAATGAATAGTTTTAATGGAAGACATCCTGCAATGTAAAAAGTAATTAAAAACAAACATTTCACAGTATAAGTTTTAATATGCTTCTAATATTTTATACTAGCTTATAAACTGCTCTTTGGAGTATGTTAAAAAAACTGCAGTGAAACAGTATTTTTCATTTGCAAACTAATGTATATTTTAGACATTTTTAACGCTTAATATATTTATTAAAATCTAAATTTTATGTGAAACTGTTTCAATTTCTATTAATCTGTAGTTTATATATCTTACTTAAGCAATAAATGATAAAGGAAAGCAATAAATAGCTTTCCTTTATCATTTATTGAAATAAATGGTAAAGAATGATTATAATATACCATTTATTAAATAAATGGTAAAGAAGATTATATTAAATAATTTAGTGTTCGGATAATATGTGTTCAGATAAAATCAGAAAATCATTCAAAGCACCATTTTACAGACTGCTTTTCTTACGAAATTTTTTTTTCTTAACTACTCAGTCCGAAATCAACCCGATTTAGTACTCTGATAATCTTTCCTCTCTCGATATTCTTAAAGTCTTACGTAGTAAATATATTTTCCATTGTCAGTGCTTTTAAGTGCATAATATCAAGTCCTTTATACTTAAAAGAATAGGCAATAATATTTAGATGGTTTTTAAGCAACATAATTTTTCTCTTGTTAAATTTACAAATTTAATTATGTATCTTAAACTATTATATTAACCCGTTTCACAAGTATATTTATGGCTACACATTTGAAAACAGATCATATATTAATAAAAATGCTTAAATTAAAATTTAAATATATTCTCACTTATTAAAAATAAATTAAAATTTAATATAAAATTAAGAGCTCAAAATGAGATTTGAAGCATATTTTGAAAATTTTTCCTACTAAAAATAACTGCCAAATTTATTAAAATTTTTAGAAAAGTATACCTACTTCTTATGTGAAAAAGTTAAATTAATTTTTTAATTATTCTGATGATATCAATTTCTAAAATGCTCATGAAAGGAAGCTATTGAAACAACTTTAAATTCCACATTTTGCGAAATATTGTGTATATATTTTTAAAGTATATGAAAGAAATCAACAAAACATGCTACCTTAGATTTATTTTGAAAATGCAAAAAAGCAAAATTACATTGTTTTTACTCCAGCAAAAAGTATAATTCATTAAACAATTGACATAATCAAATAAAGTTAAATCAAAGCAAATATTTCATTGGAAATACATTAAAGATTCGAATTTCATTCGACAATATTTTAGTTATCGCAAAATATTGCACATTTGTATCTTTGAAATTTAAACCATCATACTGTGACTAAATTTTACAGGAGAAATTTTTTAATAATCTAAGCCTGACATAATTTTACTTTCAATGAATCACAAACTTTCCTAATACATAAGCAATTCAAGTTATTTTACATCCGCTCATTATTGCCTTCATTTTCTATTTCATTAGCATTAACAGAATTTATAAGAGAAAGTAAGCACTAAAATTTAATTTTTAAAACCTTGAAATTTGCTCAGAAAATTAGAGTAACTTATTTATAATATATTAAGTTTATTTTTTAAAAAAAGATATTTATTTTTAATCAAAAATATTGGAATTGAAATACCCTCGTACAATATTGTGTGTGTGTGTGTGTGTGAATAAAATATTAATATGTATATTATACTTACAACGCGTCAAATCTTTATTTGAAAAATATGCAAATTTTCATAGTTTTACAAAGTTATGAGACTGCATACAGAATGTTTTGAAATTTTATTGAATTTGTATTTACAAATGAACTATCTTTTCGTGAAAATACTTATGGAAATAATATTTATATATAAAATTGCATAGTTTCAAACATTGTTGTAGTTTACAAATAACATTTCTAAAACATCTCATCAGTCTGTTATAATGTAGTTATAAATTTGTATTTTAAGTTATCTTCCAACATGTTATAAATAAGTGATTTTAGAGGAAACTCTGGCTACTATATTAATAGCATTTTTTTAATGGAATTTTAAAAAGTTTGCATTTATTTTCTCTCTAAATTATTTTAGGAAACTTAACTAAACTGTGAAATCAAAACATTTATTTAAAGTTTGAGTTCAGCAAATATATTACAGAAATGCAGATAATTTTTGGAAAAATATTTATTTTTATCCATCTTGCAAAACTCTTTTACTTGCAAAAGAATGTTGGCCTTGGAAGCATTTTTAATGCACAATTTTTATATTTTTAAATAAAAGTTTTATTTTAAAATGTGGAAAAGAAAAACCAGGAAGCTATTTTAATTTACAAATAAGTACTTTCAAACATTTTAATTTTTCTTGCATAAAATGTAGAAAATATCTGTAAATATTATATCTTCATTGTATATTTTTAACAATTTCAGAGTACTTTGATTCTTTTTTCTTATCAAAATGAGCTCGTAAGAAATCACTTATATATATTACGTAACTTTAAATATTATGAAATATTACGCTTTAAGTAAACATGGTAATGCTAGTGAAGAAATTTGGCTGGAAGTTTGTCACATTTCACACAAACATTATCATATCCTTTCATTATTATAAGTCAACATCTTTAAAGAATTATTCTTTAAATCTTCTGTTAAGCATTTCTCAGGAATTATGATTCTCCTATGAATGAACAAGTCAACGGATAAATACGTCAAATTTTAGTCTATTTTTTCCCTCGGACTTGCTGACGACACTTTTTCGTTTGCGTGTAAGATAATGCTTTTTAAGACTTACCTTTTGATTGAAACTTCAACTACGGATTTCACAAGAATAAGGCTTCTCCTGTGTATCAAATAATGTTTCATAAGGTTTTCACGATAGTGAATCTTTTGTTACACACACCACATTCTTTTCTTTATTTTTTCTTGAAACTTTAAATTCTTTTTCTTTTGAGTGGACAACAGAATGCATTCTAAGACTAGTTTTATGGTTAAAATTTTTTTGACAAATTTCACAAGTAAAAGGCCTCTCCTTTGTATGAATTAAGTAATGTTCTCGAAGACGATCTTTACGAGAGAATTTCTTTTCACATATTTCACAAGAAAAAGGTCTCTCGTTTGTATGTAGACGATGATGCCTTTTAAGGGTTCCCTTTTGGCTGAACTTTCTGTTGCATACTTCGCAGGTGAAAGAACTCTCCTTTGTATGAATCAAATAATGTAACGGAAGACTATGTTTACGATAGAATTTCTTGTTACACACTTCACATGAAAATTGTTTCTCATTTGTATGTACAAGATAATGCCTTTTAAGAGTTTTCTTTTGATTGAACTTCTTGGCGCAAGTCTCACAGGAATAACTCATTCTGTATATATTTTAATACATTTGTAGATTAGAGATTCACACAAAACATTTTAATGCAAGTTTGACATCAAAAACTTATTATTTTTTTTTCGCATAAACAAAATAAGGTTTTTGAATTTAGATTTAAGTATCCAAGTTGTTGCCACGCATGATACAGAAATAGTGGCTTGTCCTTATAAGTACAGTATTATAATACACACGCAAAATACTTAACTAAATTCTTTTATATTACTTATTTTTCAACAAGGGTTCGTACATTAAAAATTATGTTCCATAAAATAACTTAATTATTGAAGTTTCAAATTATCTAAATTTTTAACACATCTACATATAATTTTGCTTCATGTTAAAGTGACGTGAATGACGCCATAGCTTGTATAATCTACATGCTTAGGTGTCATCTTTGTTTCTCGCTTATAAGTAAATATTTTTCGATACCTATGGAACATTTTTGTAAATATGGCTATAAAACACTATGGTTTTTAGCAATTTGATATATGAGTATTATTTATTTAACTAAATTTTTCACTTAAATTCCACCAAAATATCCGCTCTTATTGTCATTTCTAATGTAATTCCTAGTTCAGAAACAAGATTTCCCAGAAATCTAGCTATTTGATATTTCCTACCACGTTAGCGATAAACATTTGATTTCACGGAAATTTTAATGACGAAATTTTTAAAATCTGCTATGTTCATGATCAAATTACAATCCACTGCATAATTAACCTTTGATGTATTATGATTTATTTTATATATTAACCTTTGATCATCAAAAATTGATCTATTCATCCAATAGGCAATGAAGTTCTAATAGTATTATCAATATATTAATCAGTAAAATAAAATCGTATTTCCACAGAAGATAAATCTACAGTACACTAAAATGTTTGTAAGAAATATATTAAAAATTAATAATTTTGAAACTGAAATGCAATATTAAGCTGCGTTTACATTGTTTTCTCTAAAACCAGCAACGAACATTTCATAATGGTAAAGAAGTCAGGGTGATCCTTTTTTAGTGACAGTGTTTGGAGAACCCTGTAGAGCGTGATCTAATACCCAAAATGACACAAAATTTGGTATTAGACTAATCTAAACATTAAAAAAAAAAAAAAAGGAATTGCATAAAAAAAGTTAGTTTTAAAAATCACCGCTAGGGCATTTTTTTAACAATACAGTAGTTTACAATAACGAGAATTAGCATGAAACATGGGTATCAAATAAAAATGCAAATGTTGTGCGATGATAGCACCAATAATAGGGGCAATAAAAGCAAGTAGTAAACAGCTGCCACAAATAATCTCAGCTGAAGTAAGCGATCTCCAGTGGCCATGCCTCTCACGTTACCTGAACGTGCGTTTATGTTGGAGTATAGAATTTGTATATTCTAAAGGACAACACATAGCAAAGACAGTGCAAACTATTCCTCGTGATATATTACGTACGGCTGCGGAGAGAGTTATACACAGAATGTATGGTGTTATTTCTGAGAACGGTGCTCACATTGAATGTGGTCTAATTCCTCAAAGGAGAAGTTAATGTGGTAAAATAAACATTAATTATATAACTATACGATTGTATGTGTTAGTATTTCTCTGCTCACATTTTCTACACTGTAAGCCGACCTAGCATTCGAATGGTTAGCGGTTCTCTTGCCTTCAGTTCAACAGTTCGTGTGTTCAAATCCCACCTTGGGCATGGGTGTTTGTCGTGGTTCCGAATCCACTTAAAGCCATAGGTTCCGGTCTAATAAGCCTTCGTGAGCAAAAAATGAACGTTGAGAGACAATCAATCCGTTATACATTATAAAGCGCCACAAAATGACCGGTGATTTTTTGGAACTAAATTTGTTTTTCACGGAATCCTTTTTCCCGTGTGTTGATTAGTCTAAATACCATGATTGGTGCCATTTCGGCTATTAGATCGTGCTACAAGGCAGTCCGAGTACTGTCACTTAAAAAAAAAAAATAAATCCGCTTGTATTTATTATCTCAATTTTTTATAAATATGTGTCTTAGAATATTTACAAGATCATTATTTATGAGTCTTTTTCATTACAGTCTTATTAATTTTCAAGAACTTTCTTATAATTTTATATCCAACTTTCAGAAGAAATAATTTTGAAAATGAAATTAAATATAATGAATTAATTTATAAATTTAAAAAGCGTCCAATGTCTGACTTTATATTGTATTTATATCTTATGTGTACAAAGACTTAAATTTTAAAATAAAATATTGGTCTTATTGATTAATCAGTCCTAATGAATAATCTAATTCTCTAAGATTCTTTAAAAGATAAAATTGTAAAACTTTAACTGTACTCTAATTTTGTGATTAAATAACTTAAGTGACAAAAATGAAAGTTTTGACCAATATATTTTGCAAAGAATAAACTAACGAATGCTTTATTACAATCCATTAATTTGGGTAGGTTTTGTCTACATAATCGATGTTGGATTATTATAATATGTTTAAGCAGAACAAATTTTTCTTAGTTCAAGTATGGATTTGTGTTGCTATAGGCTTAAAAAATTATAACTTTCTCAATCTAAATGTTGATATGTGTTTAAAATTTATTAATACAATTTTCTTCTTATAATCATTATAGTAAAAATATCTTTGACTCCGAAATAACTAAAATGAAATCTTTTATTTAGAATATAATAGAAAGCTAAGTCGTATACATTTTTTTACCAAACATTAGTAAAAACATTGAAAAATTGTTTCAATTTTCTTCAAATATATACTCACAACATTTTTAGTTCTTTGCTCAGTTCATACTTTAAAGTTTGACTTTATGAATTCCAATAACCGAGAATTACTATATTTACTATTTTACTCTAAAACTAAACTTTGCATTTTGGATACTTTATTAAAGCATGAATCATTTTATGAATACACTTTATTGTAATGAATAATTTAAAACATTAATTTTATACATTTTACAAGAAACATAACTCTTATTCATAAGACTACTGAATAATAAAAACATTGGTCACATTTTTTTAAAATTAAGATCTTCTATGGAGCAAAATTTAACACTCTGCTTGCTATAAAGTGAAAGCATGTACATCAGACTTCAAGTATCAATGAAAAATATAAGAATACCAAAGAAGAAAGTTCGAGCTTTGAGAAGTTCGAAAGCGAATAAAAAAATGTCATGGGAATTTTTATTAAGAGGTTTACTTCGAGAAATTGATCTTATTTTATACACTATCATACTCGACAAATACGGAAAATCCTTTATATTTAGTTATATAAATTAAAGTAAACTATAATAGAATTTCTTCACGCATTCGCATAAATTTCGTATTTTAGTTAGTATTAAACTTTTAACAGTGATATAAATTAAAAAATATATATAACGTTTTTCAAATAAAAATTAATGAATACTTTCATTTGGAGCAAACCACAAATGAATTCTATGTATTTAAAAGGATATACGAAAAGATTTTCCATTAGTTTTTAAATTACTTATGATTTCTTCCCTGTTATTTAGAATTATATTTAATATTTACTGTGATATAAACTAAATTTTGTGCTTTTTTATTTACGTTTTCAAGAGTTTTCTGCCATTCCTTCAATAATCCATGCTGATAATCTTGAATAAAGTAGCATGTAGAGCTTACAAGGAAAGTAAGTCAAAGTTTATCCAATTTTAAAGTTAGTATTGCATTTCATTATTCAGACAAAATTTAATTAAAAAAAAATTATTGTTCAAAGAATAAGTTACAAATTTAAAGCAATTTTTTTTGCTGTCATGACACAAAAAAGAATATACTTATTCCCAGAAAATCATCTGTAAATGCAGTTCACAAGTAATAGCCTTATAGCGCTCCTTATGAGAAAAATGATTTAAAGTTATTGCACTTGTATTTCCATGGCACAAAAATGACAATTTATTAATATATATAATTAATGTTATACATATATATATAACATTAGTCCTTTTTTCTATAATTATTTTTAAAAGTCTCGTTAATTTTTATTTTACAGTACACCTTTGTAATATTTTTCCTGCTCTCCTAACTATCTTGTAGACGGACTTATTACAGTAACCTATCATATAATCCTACAGAATCTCTGTGGGATTCAGGTCTTGAGGTTAAGCGGGCCATTCCACACATGCACATTCGCTCCAAATCAAAACCCTCAAGATACTCAACAACTACAGATCGATTAAGTCGGGATTTAACATCCATCAGAATAAAATCATTTGAAACAGCATCAGTACATAGCAGGACATATGTGGATGAAAAATCTCTCATCTCGATATCTCTCACCAGTCATATTTCCGTATTAAAAAAAACATGCAGGACAAAGTGACCATCCAATCATTCTTTCTCAAAAGATTATTCCACCACCACAGTAACTGTCTCTTTATAGAGTGTTTTGTGATATCTGAAGCTTTGTTCCATTCACATATTAGCCTAGATTCTGAATCGCTTTTCCGTGTGTATTAGAAGACATCTATAAATGTATAGATTTCCAACGCTTTCTTGTCTTGGAAACGTGCTATTTTTACGACAAAAACAGACCCATCTCTATCGTCCGGGGATAATGTTACGCACAACTGATTATCTTGCATAGAGATCTGATTGTCGAAGACACCTTCACCCCACACTTTCGGATATTCTCTCTGATGCCACAAAGTGGTTTGCAACAAGTTACTTCTCTGAAATGGTCCTTCTCCTTCGAGTCAATCTATAAAAAGATCTTCTGCAGTTATTTTTATCGTTGTCTGACTGGCATGTCATCCATAGTTTACAAGGGTTTCCTAGTAAGGAATTAAAAAATACTTCATCATGCAATAAATATATCATTCTTTATTAACTAACATTTCTATGATGTAGAAACAATATTAGTGCACTTAGTTTTTGTTAACTTTGGTTCATTGGGGCAACACTAAAATCTCCACCTTTCAGATTAATGGCTGACACAAGCATTTCAGTTTTTGACACCCTACTGTTATGCGTTATAAAGATTATATAGCAAAAAATCTTCACTTTGTGGAGAAAAATGTTTTTAGGATTAAAAAGTACGAAGCTATCTGAAAAATTATTATCATCGCAGTAAAAACCTATCCTTATGAAAAAAATTTTTTGCCAGTAAAATTAAGAAATAGCAATAAAATTATCTTCTTTAAGCTGGCCAAATTTTGCGATTTATTTTGACCAAGTTTAATCACATATTTCAATTTTTAAAACAAAGAAGGAAAGTTCGAACATCTTAGGCAAATTTTAATCACTGTTTTTAATCGCGGACATCTTTCTATGTAAAAAATGATTATAAACAAACATTTCACTGTAAAAGTCCATATTTGCTTATAATATTTCATGCTATGTTTTTCAGAATAAGTTTAAAATAAGAAAACAAAATACAGCAAATAAATATTTTTACTTGTAAATTGCTGAATATTTTGAAAATTTTCGTCTGTTAATGTACTTCCTGATATAAAAATTTTATGTGATAAAGCGTTAAAATTACTATAAATCTGTAATTTTAAACTATTTCTTAACTATAAATGTCAAAATTCTCATGAAAGAAGAAAATTATTGAAACAATCTAGGGTTTATATACAATTACATTTTAATATAAGCATTTTAAAAAATATTGTGTATATGTTATAAATATAAGAAATTCACAAACAAAACATGATGCCTAAGATTTACTTTAAAAAAATTGCATATATTTACAAAACACTGATACGAATTAAACGAAATTTAAATAAAAGCAAACATTTTATTGGAAATACATTAAGGATTCGAATTTCATTGAACAATCTGTAAGTAAACCAAAAATGTTGCACACATTTGAAACAATGAAATTTAAATTATCAAACTGAGACTAAATTTTACACATAAATCGTTAAATAATCTAAAACTAATATAAAAAATTAGTTTTAAGAAAATTATTCATCAGTAGTCCAAATTCATAAGGGATTTAGCCTTTTCTGCATGAATTCGTTTTGTTTTTAACAATTTCATCTACATATTTGACTACACTGACAAAACTAGCAGTAAAGAAACTATTAATGAGCAAATTACATATTGCCTTGAAAACATTAAAATATATTCAGCAAATTGGAATAAATGAATAATATTTATCACATATTATGTTAATATTTTTAAACAAGCCATTCATATTAAATCTCAAATATTTCAATTCTTCGTAAAATAGAAAATCATAAACATTTAATAAATATTCTTTATTCTACATTTCCCCAAAAATAATTTGAGAATTACTATATGCATATGCTATTCTTATACGTAAAATAACGTGTCGAAACTTAACTATAAAAATACATAATCTTCATCACTTTATGGGACTGCATTGAGCACTTATTTACTAATAAAATATTATTTTTTTTTGAAAATAATATTTTTGAAATATTATACATTCATAAAATGATCGCCTTACTTTAAATTACCATACTGAGACTAAATTTTACACGGAAAATCGTTAAATAATCTAAGATTATATAAATTTAACTTCAAATCTCAAATATTCGAATTCTTCGTAAAATGGAAATTTATAAACATTTAATAAACATTCCTTATTCTATATTTTTCTGAATATATTTTGAGAATTATTTCGTGCACAATATTGTGGATAAACATAGTATATATGTTTTACTTAATACATTAAATAACGTGCCAAAACTTCATTTTTTAAGAATGCATAAATTTTCAGTGATTTACAAAGTTATGGGGCTGCACAAAGCCTGGTTTGAAATTCGATTGAATTTTTATTTACTAATAAAATGTCTTCTCTGAAAACAATACGATTAGAAGTAATAAAGATACATAAAACTGCAGCTTTGAACATTGTTACAGTTTACAAATTACGTTTCTGAGACAAATAGATCTCATTAGACTGTTATAAAGTTAATATAAATTTGTATTTTAAGATATCTTCTAACGTGTGTTATAATTAAACTACTTTTTTGAAAACTCTGGCTATATCAATATCATTTATTTTAATACAAGTTTAAAAAGTTAGTATGCAATTTTTTTCTGTGTAATATTTGGAAACTACATCAAAAATTGGAAATAACATAGTTATGTTTTGAGTTCATCAAATATAAAACAAAAATGAAAAAAAATTCAAAAAGCTCTGAAATAATTTCTAGCGAAAAGTTAATTTTTTTAAATCTGAAAAAAAAACATTCCCTTTTGTCGTAAAAGAAAATTGGTTTTGAAGGCACATTTTTTATGACAATATTTTCAAACATTCTGTAGAAAACGGTTTACTATAGAATCTGCTTAACAAAGCTCAAGATGATATACATTTTAAAAATAAGTACTTTCACTAGTTTGCGGGGTTTTTTTTATGAAATGCGCAATATCAATAAATATAAAATTTTGACGGAATAACTTTCACATTTTATAGGTACTTTAATTCTTTTTTTTATAATGATGTCGCGGTGGAAACCACTGAAATGTTTTATGTAACATTCAATTCTTTGAAATTTTTTTTTTTGAATCAAACAAGGAATTATTACTAAGGTATTTTTGATGAAATATTTGTCACATATCGCAAGAATATATGCTGCTTCTTCATTATTATAAAATAACTTTATAATCATATTTTTGAAACTTCTTTAAACATTTCGCTAGAAACATGCTTCTCTAATGAATAAACAACGTAACTAATGAGATGAAATAATTTTTATTCTATTTCTTTTGCCACGGATTTGAGGATGGGTCTTTATTTTTCTCTTTTGTGGGTGAAATAATTTTTAAGAATTCCCTTTTGATTGATACTTCTGCTGCAAACGTAAGAAGAAAAATGCCTTCTCTCTCTCTCTCTTTTTGTATGAATTAAATAATGTCGCTGAAGCTCATGTTTTCTAGTGAATTTTTTGTTACACACTTCACAAGAAAACGGTTTCTCCTTTTTATGTAGAAGATAATGCCTTTTAAGATTTTCCTTTTCACTGAACATCCTGTTGCAGATTTAGTTAGGATTATAGTTTGAAGTTTACACACTTTTTGAGAATTATTACAGAAATATATTGTTAAGAAATAAGCAATGACTTTAATGGTTCATATGTTAATTTATAATATCGAATTAAAATTGTATGCAAATAATATTTTGAAATGTTATTCATCACTTTAAAAAAAATGGTTAAGGAGTGTGAAAAATTTAATAACAATATATTTTTATGAGATAAAATATGCATAAGCTGTATAATTTGGTCACATAATGCTAATGATTTCAAAATAATTGAAATAAGGAAAATATTTTAAAAGAAAAAGGATAAAAAATTATATATAATTCACTGACAATTTTATATTTGCATATACATGTTACAACATCCTATGTTAAATTTAAGGAAATTAAACAGTTAAGTTCTTTAAAATGTAATAATTTTAAATTTCTCTATACTGCATAAAATTAATTCGTGACAAAAGAAATGAAGAAAAAATGGTTAACACTTGTAACAATCTAATTTTAACAAAAAAGTGATATTCGGAAAGTTAAATTTCATATTATATTAATAGATTTAATGTAGCACTAAAATGGAATGAAAAAACGTCTGAGAGCTCGATGAATTGGTCATTGCTAAAATGTTAGTTAAACTTTTCTAAAACATAAATGAATAAAAATAAAATGAATAAAAAGCGTTCGAAGATTGTTATCAGGCTGGCATGTCACCCATAGTTAACAAAGTGTTACTAGCAAGTAATTAAATAATATTTCAACACACAATGTTTATATCATTCTTTATTATAAAAGATTTCTATAATGATAAAAACTATATTAAATGTTTACTTAGCTTTTATTAATTTTCGTTCACTTGGGTACCACTGAAATCTCCACTTTTCAGACTAATGGCTGAGACATGCATTCCGCAGTTTTTGCCATCATACTGCCACGCGTTATGAAAAATTAATAGTAAAAAATCTATGCTTTGAGAAAAACAGTTTGTAGGATTTAAAAGTACTTAGCTACTTGATTCTTTTCAACATTGTAAAATATTGTTTTTATGAAAAACATAATTTTCGACAATAAAATTTTAAAAATAGCAATAAAAACTGTCTTACTTTTGCTGACCCACTACTTGTCAACCAATTCAGTTGCCATTTATTTTGACTAGTTTTCCATACATTTTTCATCTTGAAAAAGAAGGAAAATCCAAATATCTTAGGCAGATTTTAATCAAAATATTTAATCAAGGACATTTTGTGTGTAAAAAGTAATTAGTGACAAAAATTTCACTACAAAAGTCCGTATTTTCTTATAATATTTTATACTATGTTGTTTGGAATTTGCTTAAAAAGGAGAAAATACAGCAAATAAATATTTTTACCTGTTATTTGTTGAATATTTTAGAAATTTTTACCTGTTAATATACATTCTGAAATAAAAATTTTATGTGATAAAGGGTTAAAATTATTATTAATGTTGAATTTTACAACTTAGTTACGAACTAAATTGATCAAGCAGTTTCTGTTAAGTATTCCTGTTTTTAATTAATTATAAAAAATGAGAAAATTATGTAGAGTGCCATTTAAATTATTATCACTATCTTATAAAAGAAAAATATATCTGATTTTTTTAATCAACTACTCAAATCAGAAATGTTCCTTGGGACATATTTTCTTTATTCTGTTTTATTAATAATGTTTTAAGGTAAATAATATTTCCTTATCAGAGATATAAGAGTATTTTATTATGACCTTATTATTTAAGCTACTATTTTAGCATTGAAATTTAGTTGGGGATTAAGCAAAAAAATTCTTTTTATTAAATTTATGAATTTGAGTTTACAGCTGCAAGTTTAAGAACAGAATATTATTATAAATTCCATATATAAATTGATATTTAAACAAATTTTCAATTATTGAAAATAAGTTAAAATTTTTTAAGAGCTCAAAATGAAATTTCAAGTATATTTGGTATTTTTTCCTATTCAAAGTAATTGCCAGATTTATTAAATGTTTAAAAAGTATGCCTAATTCTTAACTAAAAATGTGTAAATGATTTTTATATCATGCCTGAAGATGTCAATTTGTGAAATTATTAAGAAAAAAGAAATTTATTGAAACAATATAGTGCTTAAAACTCCAAATAAAAAAAATTAAATTAATATCTGCATTTTGAAAATAATTGTGCATAGTTTAAGAATATAGGAAATATATAAACAAAACATGCCAACTAATACTTCTTTTAAAAATTAAAAAAAAATTGCATACTTTTTTTTCAAGAAAAAAGAAATTTTTCAAGAATATTTTAAACAATTGCACAGATGTTAAAACACTGAGGCACATTAAAAAATATTTAAATCAAAACATTTCATTGGAAGTAAATTGCGAATTTGAATTTCCTTAAATAATCTTTAAGCAAACCAAAAATATTACACATTTGTATTTCTGAAATTTAAATTATAATATTTTAACTAAATTTTATACGAAAATCGTAAAATAGTCCAAGATTAACATAACAATTTAACTTTAAGAAAATTATTCATCAGTAGTCCAAATCCCTCAGGGATTTAGTTATTTCCACATGCACTCGATTAGTTTTTAATAATTTCAACTACATAATTGAATACACTGACAAAACTAATAGTAAAACACAGTTATAAAAAGCAAATACACATTTCATTTTGATTTTGAAAACATCAAAATTTATTCAGCAAATAAAAATAATAAAAATATTTATCAAATATATTTATCATTTTAAACAAGCCATTCATACTAAATCACAGATATTACAATTCTTCGTAAAATTCAAATTTAAAAATATATTTAATAATCATTCTTTATTATACATATTTCTAAAGATATTTCGAGAAATAACAATTAGCACAATTTTTAATAAACATAATATATATGCTATACTTAATACGTTAAGTAACGTGTCGAATCTTCACTTTAAAAATGCATACATTTTCAGTGAAGTATAAGTGTAAAAAAGATTTCTTACATTTTTCTTCTTTTTTGAAAACTTCACCAAAACGTGGAAATAATATAGTTACATGTTGAGTTCTACATATATATTAAAAAAATGAAAACAACAAAAAGACAAAAGTCTCTGAAGTAATTTTTGGCAAAATGTTAATTATTATTTATGTTAGAAAAATATTGTCTTTTGTCGTAAAAGTGTATTGGTTTTGAAGACAAAATTTTTAAATCAATATTTTCAAACATTCTGAATGAAATGGTTTACCTTAAAAACTGCGTTACAAAGCTCAACAAGCTATATATTATAAAAATAAGTACATTCACAAGTTTGCTTTTTTCCATTTGTGTGTCTTAGAAATGCAGAATATCAATAAATGCAAAATTTTGTCTGAATAATTTAAATATTTTACCGGTAGATTGATTCATTTTTATTATTATATAGATGCCACGTAAGAAATTAAAGAAGTATTTTATGTAACTTTCAATACTATGAAATTTCTACTTTTAAACAAACAAGTAATGTTTATTAAGGAATTTTCATTGAAATGTTTGTCACATATTACAAGAATACGCTACTTCTTCATTATTATAAGATAATACGTTTAAATGTATATTTTGAAAGTTCTGTATGCATTTCATTGGAAACATAAGTTTCTAATGTAATGCAATTAATAAGAACTAATTTTTATTCTAATTTGCCACGGATTTGATGATCGGTCATAGTTTTTCTTTTATTTGTCATGCAATGATTTTTAATAAGTCCCTTTTGATTGATATTTCTGCTACAGATTTAAGAAAAAAAATGCCTTGTCTTTGTATGAATTAAATAATGTCGCTGAAGATTTTGTTTTTGAGTGAATTTCTTGCTACACATTTCACAAGAAAATGGTTTCTCATTTAAGTGTACAAGATAATGCCTTTTAAGATTTTTCTTTTCACTGAACATCCTGTTGCAGATTTCATATTTAAAAGGCCTCTCCTTTGTATGAATTAAATAATAATAATTAAGATTGCCTTTACGAGAAAATTTCTTTTTACACACTTCACAAGAAAATGGATGCTTTTTTGTGTGTACAAGGTAATGCCTTTTAAGAGATCCATTTTCACTGAGCTTCCCTTTGCAGCGGTAAAAGTTTTCTCCTTTGTATGAATTAAATAATGAATTTGAAGATAACTTTTATCAGAGAATTCCTTGTTACACACTTCACAAGACAATGGTCGTTCATTTGTATGTACAAGGTAATGCATTTTAAGACTTCTCTTTAAATTGAACTTCTTCATGCAAATTTTACAGGAATAATTCATTTTTGTTATTCAAACTTTAAAATAAATAAATAGCTTAGATTTTTAAAGAAATTTTAATACGAGTTTGACATTAAAACCTTGCTTTCTCTTGAAATTATAAAATATATTCATTAAATAAAGATTTTAATACCAAATACATTCTATGAATTCCACAAATTTATTGGTTAGCTTTTTTAGAAACAATATTATAATGCTAAACATTCATCTTTATTGTTTTCTGTAACCTACTTTTTTTCAACAGTGAGTTCATTCGTACATTTCAAGTGATGTTCCAGAAAATAAATTACTTATTAAAAGGTTTAAGAAATCTACATATAATTTTTTCCATGGTAAAGAGGCGTAGATGACACCAGAAATAGTATTATCTTCCATCTTAGGTGTCATCATCGTCAATCGTTTATGTGTAAAAATTTCTAAATACCCATGAAAATATATTATAAATATGGGTTTTAAATATGATACTTCTCATCAGTTTCTGCTAAGATTGTTAATTAATTAAAAAGAGTTTTTGTTTCAATTCCGCCAAGAGAATCACTTGCTAGGGCCATTTTTATTGTAATTCCTAATTCGTAACACAAGAATGTTACAAGATCTGGATGACCGATCTTTACTCCACGTCAGCGAAAATGACTCTAATTTAACGTCGATTATTTACTTAAAAATCGGAACTTTTAAAATTTTTTTATTTTTTTTAATATAATTATATACAATATTCTTTAAATTAATTAATCTGAGTTAGATAAATTTCTCCTATAGACAAAAATGTACAAATATTTGTCAATAAATTAAAATCAAAGCATTTTTACAATACACTATCTAATGAAACTGAAAATGAATCTATCACCCAACTAATTTGTCTCAATAACATATAGTTGTCAGCAAAATAAAACCAATATTTCATTTGTAGAGAAATTGGGATACATCGAAGTTCAGTTCTGCTTAAATGTACATACAGAAAATAAAATTGTAATAATCCTTCTTTTTTTCTTTTTGCTTAAGAAATGTCTAAAGCAAACCCAAGAACAGAAATATTTTACGCAGTGCAAAGATATATAGCAAAGATATAATAGCAAAGAGCTATTTTTTGATATCCTGTTCTATATTATTTTCAACACAATTTGTTTTCTATATAAAAACATGAGTTACCTGTTTATTCTTATTGTATTTGTTATTTATTGAACGGAGTATCTTTATATAATCTGAGACTATCATAATTATTTAACTTGTGAAGGAAATTATAGATTTAAGAAAAGAAAGGTCCCTACCCCTCCTTTGTATGAATTAAATGATGTCGCTGAAGATAATGTTTTCAAGAGAATTTCTTGTTACACACTTCACAAAAATAAATAAATAAATAAAACACTTTCTCATTAGTATGTTAAAGATAATGTGTTTTAAGAGATACATTATGACTTAACTTTCTACTGCAGGTTTCATAGGTAAAAGTTCTCTCCTTTGTATGAATCAAAAAATGATCCTGAAGATAACGTTTAGAAGATAATTTCTTATTACACACTTCACAGGAAAACGTTTTCTCGCTTGTAAGCACAAGATAATGGCTTTTAAGTTTTTCCTTTAGATTAAACTTTCTTTGGATGTCATAGGTAAAAGGTTTTTTCCATTGTGTGAATTAAATTATGACACTGCGAAAATTAATTTTAACAAAACATTTCTCATCAGACATTTTAAAACAAAATTGTTGCTCATTTCTTTGTACAAGATAATGATTTTTAAAAGATTTCTGTCGAATGAATTTCCTGTTGCAGATTTCTCAGGTAAAATGCTTCTCCTTTTTATAAATTAAATAATGACAACGAAGATTAACTTTTTGAGAGAATTTCATATTGCACACTACGCAAGAAAATGGTTGTTGTGTTTACAAGATAATGGCATTCAAGATTTCCTTTCGAATGAACTTTCTTTCGCAGATTTCACAGGAATAATTCCTTTTCGTAATTTAAACATTGCAATATTTCATTAGATTAAATTTACCAAAGATTTTTTAATATAAATTTCAGGATAAAAGTTTTTTTTTTCATTTTCCCTTAAAATAGGAACTACCTTTCAATTCAGCAATTAATAGTAATGACGCTAGTACGTGTGTCACGAAAATAGTAAATGGTATCACTGTTAAGACGATTTAATACTAATTGCTTATACTGATATTTTTAATATTTTTTAAACAATGGGTCCATTTGTATGTTCAAATTCAGGTTCCAGAAGGACACCTACTTTCCAAAGATTTTATGTAAAAAAATATAGTTATTAATTTATATAAAACAAGTTATTTACAATTTCGACATTTCCAATGAAACGTATAGTATTTAAAATAAGATTTATCAGATTAGTCGAGCAAATATTCTTATAGAAATATTTTCATGCCTATGAGATTTGCACAAAGATTTTTATGGAAACAATAAATTCACTCACATGCATAAAATAAGAAATATATGTACTTGACTTTACACAGAACTTCTAGAATTATCATTTCGCAATTTGATATTGATTTGGAAATTTCAGTTAATATATATATAGTAATTCCAGTTAATAAAAATATATATAGTAATCACTTTTTATAATTATTGATGAAACTATCTAAACATGGTTAGATTACTTATAGTTTTTATTATGTTAAAGCGACGAGGGGAGCATCTAATCTAACTTAAATTACACTCTTAGGTGTACACCTTGTCCTTCACGTAAATGTAATGAATTATAAAAGTGCAAGGAATTTGCAATATCCCCAGAATTATTTTGTAAGCATTACTTCTAAGCTTGATGGTTTTCAGCTGTTTCTGCTATAAATATAAGTTAATTGTTCAATGTTTGCTTTCGCATAATTTCCGCGATGAACATCAGTTTCGATAGACAATTCCTTCATAATTTCAAGTTGGTTTGACAAAGTTGTCTCCTGATCTGGCTATCTGCTCAGTACATCAAATAAGCGTAAAAACATTTGATCTTATGAAGATTTTAATAAAAGAAACTATCAAAGTCTTCTATTTTTACACGGGATAAATTTGCAATTCACTCTATAATGATCTGAAAATTAACCGGTCATCCAACTATGCACTTCGGATAAAATATAGTAAGTTGTAACAAAATAAAATCAATATTTCAATTGCAGAAAAAAATGGAAATGTTGGAAGTTCAGTTCTGAATCAATGTACATACAGATCATAAAATGGTAATATTACTTTCTTTTCTTAAGTAATGTCTGGAACAAACTTAAGAAAAGATATATTACTCTCAGTAGAAGGAAGCCACTTTTTGATGTACAATTTTATTGTTTTTAAATAAATTTTTTTTGATAAAAACATGCGTTATGCATGTTTATTTTTATTGTTTTCCAAGATAACTTTTTTGGTAAACTCTCAAGAAATATTGCAAGAGCTTAATCAATCAGGACACTTTTGAAGCAATTTTTGAAAAGCAAGAAAATATTTTAAAGATGCATAAAATTTACAAATAATTCCTTTAACAAAATAAGTTAAGATATCACATATATTCCCCTTTGGAGTGGATGTTTATATTGGTTCAGAAATCATTTTGCATCCGATCTCATTCTAAGTAGCCCTCGTCTGCAAAAAGTAACCACTGAGTAACTAACCAATGAAACTTCTGTATTTTAATTTCATCATAACTCTTTAAAGAAGAATAAAATTTTGCATAATGTTACAAAATAAATATCCCATCCATTTTACAGTATGCTATTGTTTTAATTTAATAATACATGAAAAATTTGAAACCGTTCTAATGCAGAATAATTATCTAAGATTAAACAGTGCATTACATTCATCTTTTTTTTCCTAAAACTTGCTCAAATTATAAATGACAGTTTAAACATTCGATAAAAACTGATATTGATGATATATAGTCTTGTTTTTAGTTTTAGTACTATTATTTTATGTTTGTGAGAATAGACTTTTCCTCTAAATAAAATTCATTAATTTATTTTAGAATAAATTAGTTTAAATATATTTATGTGATATAATTTGTATGAAATACTTTGCAACATAAGAATAAAGATTCAATAATTAAATGTAAATACTGTCAAATAAGTAATATGGTATTTTCAAACACTCAATCAATTAATCTGGTCAACGGGACACACACAACAGGTCTGCCGGCGTACAGTCATCCTCCTCTTAAACGTCTGGCAACAGGAAATTGCTTTCTTGAGACAGCAAGAAATTGATGTGCCACCTGCTGAGCTATGGTGCGCCTGTTCCTTTCTGCTGATAGGACGATATATCTGTCTTCTGCAGACGTCGTACTTCTAACACGACCTGCCCCGTGCCCCCTGCTACACATTCCAGTAGTTTTAAATGGCTTCCACAGCCATGAAACAACGCTGTGAGTGATGTCGCACTCACTAGCAACATCCGTTATTTTTCGCCCTTCTACGATCTTTTCAATACTTCAGCCACGCATAAAATCATCTAAGTGGTTTCGGGAAGACATGCCAAAAATTTCAAGTTTGTCTTTTAAATTTTTCCAGTAAAACTTTGACTTGAAACAACAACTGTCCACACGAGTCAAAACATTTAAAGCTCTTATGAACTCTATCACGTGATGAACAGACGTGGAAAAAATTTGCATGTGCATATTTCTTATTATATTCCGCCCTTATTCTAATTTTCCACATTTTGCTTTTTTTCATTTTATGGTTGCTATGGATGATAGTGTTATCCGTCCTTAGCAATCGTCCAGCAGTGTATTTCTGATGCCTTTTTGTCATTGCTAATATACGCAAATGAAATAATTCTAAATCATAAAGCAAATAAAACATTTTCGCTTGTCCTTATCTTATTATAATATTATCAACAGCTTACGAAGTTTTTTAAACAGGTAATTAAATATAATATTTCTACGTACAATATATAAACATGTAATTTTTGATATTACTCATAACATATATTTCCTGACAAAAACAATAATAAATGAGCAGTCATCTTATGTGTTTTGGCTTATCGACGACATGTTAAATTCTTCACCATTTCACATCAATAGCAGGCACACAAATGTCAAGGTATACAATATATTAACAGTGAAAAGTCTTTTACTGAAATATGGTATTTAGGAATAAAAAGTATGATATTTTTCTGTAAATCTATTAACATTACATGTTTTAAGAAATAATAGTTTTAGCCGATAAAATTAAAAAAAAAACATCACACACAATAATAAATGAGCAGTCATCTTATGTGTTTTGGCTTATCGACGACATGTTAAATTCTTCACCATTTCACATCAATAGCAGGCACAGGCAAATGTCAAGGTACACAATATATTAACAGTGAAAAGTCTTTTACTGAAATATGGTATTTAGGAATAAAAAGTATGATATTTTTCTGTAAATCTATTAACATTACATGTTTTAAGAAATAATAGTTTTAGCCGATGAAATTAAACAAAAATATCACACACAATAATAAATGAGCAGTCATCTTATGTGTTTTGGCTTATCGACGACATGTTAAATTCTTCACCATTTCACATCAATAGCAGGCACAGGCAAATGTCAAGGTACACAATATATTAACAGTGAAAAGTCTTTTACTGAAATATGGTATTTAGGAATAAAAAGTATGATATTTTTCTGTAAATCTATTAACATTACATGTTTTTATGAAATAATAGTTTTTGCCGATAAAATTAAAAAAATATCACACACACAATACAAGTAGATGCCTTATAATTTTGCTGGCCAATGGATTTAGGACAAGATTTGTGATCAGAAACTATTGTATCTTTACTTATCATCCAGTTTCTGCCAGGTTTTTTTTTTGGCTTACACTCACCCGTGTTCAAAGTGTTTGGAGCCAGGTTATTAAGCAACCATAAACAGTGGCTAACTGAAAACGACTTGGTTTCTGTCGTTGGGATGCAACTAAAAACAGTTGATGTTTGGCAATCAGCCCAGTTACTGAATATTTATTTAAATAAGCATGTAGTTCTTAATTAAGTAAATATTCAGTAAATATATTCAAACAATTTTCATGCAGTTTACATACCCAATATTTCAAAATATTTTAATTTTAAAATGCAATAATTTAACAATGACAATGCTTATTAGTACTTTAAAGCTAAATAGTAAATTTAGAAGATTAACTTAATTACGCTTCAATTATTCAAGCAATATAATACTCATGCAGATTAAAATCCAATATTTTAGGGAAAGCAATTTAAAATACAAAACTTTAACATACATTATTTGTTAATATTTTGAAGTTGAATTGTGTGTATGTGTGTTTAAATTTTAAAATTCAATTAATTCTTAAATAAAAATAAATAATTTTTTAACTTTCTATTTTATCATAATATTTTTATTCATGTGCATTAAAAATCACTTTATTTAATATGATGTTGTTCTCTTACATAGCTTATTTATTAAGATATATTTCGGAAAAATAAATTCAGATGTTTTGTAATTAACTTCAAATCTTTAAAAAGATTGCAATCAAAAGATAAAAATAAAACTAACGACAAAAAAATATATATAGCACAACATTGTAATCATACAAAAAGTAAAATGTGAGTTTAAGTATAAATAATTTTGTAACACGAAAAGCCAATAAGCGAAAAATTTGACAATTTTGTTCACACAGAAATGGTCAACATATATACAGGTTTTTCAAATTAATATACACATTTATAATTTGAAAGTTTTTTTTCTCCGATGCTTTTAAATTATTTCTGCAGCCATAGAATTCTAAATTGTTTCAACCTAACAGCAATTAATGTGACATATTTCGTCAGAAATTTTAAAGCATGTATAATATTAAAAGTTAATAATTTTAGTATTAAATTTTGAAATTTATGCAATTTTTGAGATTTACTACAGAAATATCTTGTGAAGAAATAAGCAATGACTTTAAGAGATTATAGGTTAACACATAATATCATAATATAAATACATCTAATAATTGGAACTGTCCTTCATCACTTAAAACAAAAACAGGTGTTTGAAGAGTAAGCAAATATTAATAATGTATATTTATGAGATAACATATGCATAAGGTGTTTAATTTGGTCAAAAAAGAAAATTAATTTGAAAATAATTGTAATGAAGAAAACATTTAAAAAGTAAAAGGATTAAGGTTTATATGGAATTCAATTTTATATTTATATACAAATGTTACAAGATCTTATGTTAAATTTATTGTAATTAAACATTTATAAGTTCTTTCAAACCTAATAATTTTAAATTTTCCGACACAACATAAACTTAATTCGCAAGAAAAGAAATGTAATAAATAATTTTAAGACTCGAGCAACCAGTTTTTAATAAAAAAACGAACTTAGGAAAATTATATTTCTGATTATATTAATTAATTTAATATAGCACCTAAATGGAATGAAAAAAGTAGTTGTGAGCTCGATGCATTTTTCATTGCTAACACTTCAATATAAAACTATTCTAAAACTTAAAGTGATTAAAAAGTGTTTGAAGATTGTTATCTGGCTGGCAATACTAAATGTGTAATTTGTTTTTGTTAATATAGGTTCACCGGGGCAACATTGAAATCTTCATCTTTCAGACTAATGGGTGACAAAAGCATTTCCCAGTTTGTGACATCATACATTATAAAGATTAAATAGTGAATTATCTAGGATTTGAGGAAAAATTCATTTAGGAAAAAGCAGTAAAAAGCTACTTGAAATTTATCATCAATTTAGTAAAAAGCTGGATTTAAGAAAAAAATATGTTCTTAAAATTGTACCTATTTACTAACTATAAATGTGAAAACACTCATGAAAGAAAATTATAGAAACAATCTAGTGCTTACAATTCCATTTTAATATCTGCATTTTAAAAATTATCTATATTTTAAAAATATGGGAAATATATAAACAAAACATACTACCTAATATTTGTTTCAAAAACGTAAAAAAAAAAAGTGCATATTTTTTTATTCAAGCAAAAAATTAGAGTTTTTTTAAACAATTCTCGTGGATATAAAACATTGATGCACATTACATGAAATTTAAAGAAATGCAAACATTTCCTTGGAAGTACATTAAAGAATCGAATTTCATTAAATAATCTTTATGCATACCAAAAATATTGCACATTTGTATTTTTAAAATTTAAACTATCATACTTAGGCTAAATTTTACACGGAAATCGTAAAACAATCATAAACTAACATAAAAACTTAAAGAAAATTACTCATGAGTAGTCCATATTCATAAAAGATGTAAATGTTTCTACATGCACTCATTTAGTTTTTAATGATTTCATCTACACATTTGACTACCCTAAACAAACAATCAGTAAATAAGTTATACACGAGAAAATACATTTCATTTTAGCTTTGAAAGCATCAAAATTTACTCAGCAAATAAGAATAAAAATATACTGTTTATCAAATATTATGTTTATCATTTTAAACAATTCATTCATATTAAATCATAAATATTACAATTCTTTGTAAAATGGAAATTTATAAACATTCTTTATTCTATATTTTGCTAAATATATTTTGATAAATACTATATGCACAATATTGAATGAACATAATATATATGCTGTACTTAATCCATGAAATAACGTGTCGAAACTTCATTTTTAAAATACATAAATTTTCAGGGATTTACAAAGTTATTTGACGACATTTAGCACGATTTCAAATTCGAAAGAATTTTTATTTACTATTGAAATGACTTTTTTTGAAATTAGTATGATTTAAAATATTATACTTGCATAGAATTGCAGAGATTTGAACATTGTTACAGTTTGCCAATTACATTGTTAAAACAAATAGATCTGAGTCTGTTATAATTTAAATATAAACTGTTATTTATGTTATCTTCGAACGTGTTAACTTAAATAATTTGGTGGAAAATCTGGCTATATTAATAGCATTTTTTTAAAATAAATTTTAAAAGTTAGTATACAATTTTTTTTCTTTTTCGAAAACTTCACCAAGACATGGAAATAACGTAGTAACATTTTGAGTTTGGCAATTATATAACAAAAATTACAACAAAAAGGCAAAAGTCTCTGAAGTAATTTCTGGCAAAATGTTAATGATTATATATGTCAGAAAAAGTGTATTGGTTTTGAAGGCAAAATTTTTAAAGCAATATTTTCACACATTGTTTAAGAAATAGTTTACTTTAGAAACTGCGTTACAAAGTTCAACAAGCTATATATTATAAAAATAAGTACATTCACAAGTTTGCTTTTTTCCATTTGTGTGTGTATGAAATGCAGAATATCAATAAATGCAAAATTTTGCCTGAATAACTTAAATATTTTACGGTACATTGATTCATTTTTGTTATTATAATGATGTCGCGTAAGAAATTACTGAAGTATTTAATGTAAATTTCAATACTATGAAATTTTTATTTTTAAACAAACAAAAAATGATTACTAAGGAATTTTCATTGAAATGTTTGTCACATATTACAAGAATATGCTGCTTCTTCATTATTAAAAGATAATATCTTTAAATGTATATTTTTGGAACTTCTTTAAACATTACTGCAAAATTAATTCTCAACATAATGGAAGCATAATGGAAGGCAATTAATAAGATGATCTAATTTTTAATCTCTTTTGCCTCGGATTCGAAGATCGGACATTGTTTCCCTTTTGTGTGTCATGCAATATTTTTTAAGAATTTCTTTTTTATTGATATTTCTACTACAAATTTAGTAAAAATGACTTCTCTTTGTATGAACTAAATTATGTCGCTGAAGAACATATTTTCGAGAGAATTTCTTGTTACACATTTCACAAGAAAACGGTTTCTCATTTGTATGTACAAGATAATGCTTTTTAAGATTTTTCTTTTCACTGAACTTCCTGTTGCAGATTTTACATGTAAAAGGCCTTTCCTTTGCAAGAATTTTTAAATGATTCTTAAGATTACATTTATGAGAAAATTTCTTGTTACACACTTCACAAGAAAATGGTTGCTCTTTTGTATGTACAAGATAATGCTGTTTAAGATTTCCCCTTTGAATGAACTTCCTGTTACAAATTTCACTGGTACAAGGTTTTTCCTTTGTATGAATTAAATAATGAATTCGAAGATAACTTTTATCAGAGAATGCCTTGTTACACACTTCACAAGAGAATGGTCGTTCATTTGTATGTACAAGGTAATGCATTTTAAGACTTCTTTTTAAATTGAACTTCTTCATGCAAATTTCACAGGAATAATTCATTTTCGTTAATCAAGCACTAAAATAAATAAATAGTTTAGATTTTCATAGAGTATTATTAATTACGAGTGTGGTAACAAAACCTTGCTTTCTCTTGAAATTATAAAATATAGCAGTTAAATAAAGTATTTTATACCAAATCCATTCTATGTATTCAACAGATTAATTGGTTAGCCTTTTGAGGAACAATATTATAATACTAAATATTCATTTTTATTGTTTTCTATAATAACCTACTTTTCAACAATGAGTTTATTCGTACATTTCAAGTGATGTTCCATAAAATAAATTATTTATTAAAATGTCTAAAAAATCTGCATATAATTTTGTTTCATGGTTAAGAGACGCAAATGATACCGAAATGGTATTATCTTCCATCTTAGGTGTCATCATCGTCCCTCTTATATGTGTAAACATTTCTAAATACCCATGAAAATATATTATAATTATGGATTTTAAACACGATACTTGTCATCAGTTTCTACTAAGAATCTTAATTAAATAATTAAAAAGAGTTTTCGTTTCAGTTCGGCCAAGAGAATAACTTGCTATGGTCATTTATATTGTAATTCCTAATTCGTAAGACAAGAATATTACCAGATCTGGCTGACCGATCTTTACTCCACGTCAGTGGAAAATTATTTGACTTCAAGTCGATTGATTTTAAAATCAGAAGTTTTAAAAATATGTTATTTTTTTAACAAAATTATATAGTGTTGTTTAAATTAATTAACCTGAGTTAGATCAATTTCTCCTATAGGCAAGGATGTTCCAATATTTATCAGTAAATTAAAATCAAAATATTTTTACAATACACTATCTAATGAACTTGAAAATGAATCTATCACCCAACTAATGTCTCAATAACGTATAGTTGTCAGCAAAATAAAACCAATATTTTCTTTGTAGAGAAATTGGGAAACATTGAATTTCATTTCTGCTTAAATGTACATACAGAAAATAAAATGGTAATAATCATTTTTCTTTTTCTTTTTCTTTTTTTTTTGCTTAAGAAATGTCTGAAGAAAACCCAAGTACAGAAATATGTTTCGCGGTGCAAAGAGCTATTTTTTGATATCCAATTCTATATTATTTTCAACACAATTTGTTTTCTACATAAAAACACGTGTTGCACGTTTATTCTTACTGTTTTCCAAGATATCTGTTTTGAAATTATCTCGCGTCATGTAGCAATATTTTTTATCTAATATGGAAGTTTTGAAGCAATTTTTGGAAAAAAAGAAAAAAACTTAAGAAAAATTGCAAAAAATTTTAAAAATGATTCCTTTAACCAAATGAGTTAAGATATCGCATAAAACATATTCTTTCACTGCATATAGAATAACTCAAACCATGAAAAATATTTTTTCTAAAATGATGTATTTTTATATTCGAAATATATTAAACACCGTACTTAGGATCAGATTAGTATATATATATATATATATATATATATATATATATATATATATATATATATATATATATATATATATATATATATATTAAAATTTATGAAGTAACAGTTAAAAGGATAAAGTATTGTGTCAAAACTACCGTAAGCCAATCTGTTTGAAGAATATTTATCGCTTTTGCCTTCAGCTGAAAAGTTTGTGGATTGAAATTCCGCATCGGATTGGATGCTTGATAATGGTGTAGAATTAACTTTGTTTCCGGTCCTACTCTAAGTAGCCATCTTGTGAAAAAATTATCCACTGAGCAGAAAACCAATCAAACTTCTGTATTTTAATTTCATCATAAGTCTTTAAGGAAAAATAATATTTTACATAACTTTACCAAATAACTTTTTCATCCATTTTACAAAATGCTATTATTTTAATTTGTTAATGTATTAAAATATTGAAATTTTTCTAATGCAGAATAATTATGTAGAATTTAAGAGTCTTTTAAATTTCTCTTCCTAAATTATGCTCAAATTATAAATGACAGTTTAAACATTTCATGCAATCTGGTATTGTTGATGAATAGTCTAGTTTTTAGCTTTAGTACAAGATACTTTATGTCCACGAGAATAAATTTACATCTAAATAAACTACATTAATTTTATTTAAATTTAGCTTAAACATATTTATTTGAAATAATTTGTATAAAACTTTTTCCACATAAAAATAATTATTTATAATAAAATGTTGAAAAAGTATATATTCTTAAATAAGCCAATAGGGTATTGTACCGAGCTTCGGGGTTCGTGTTGATTGAGAGATGAATAAAGCAACTACTCAATGAACACAAGACTTTTATTCGTAAAAATTCCACTAGATATACATTTTACAGCTGTAACTATCACATTTATACAGCTACTATTCGTGAGATACAATAAGTAACAGCTTCCAATCACAGGTCTATATACCTCAGGCAGAGAACATCTTCTCTAGCAGTCACGACTAATCGTCTTCACTCACTGACTGTCTTCACAAAACTAACTAACTATGTCGGGCTGCGGTATTTATACCTGACTTGGCGGGGAAATCTACTAATTTCGCCAAGGTTCTGGAAGCTTCTAGGCTATATCGCTAAATATTGGTCCAAGAGATTAAGTGATGGATGTTTCCAGAAGTATCTATTTCTCGCCAAGTCACCAAAAATCTTGACAACTGTCGTCAACAGGCCATGTTTCCTCACAAAACATTGCCAAGTCTCCAAATTATTAGAAAACCCGCTTTTAACGTATAACACTTCTAAATACCGCAATTTTTGCCCAAAATGTGAGTATTTCCGATATGCCTGAAATATTTAAAGACAAATACAATAATTATTTATAATTTGTAACATTGCCCCCTTTCAAGGACTCCAGGGCAGTACAATAGCCTGATAGGAGGCCAAAATTTAATATAAAAGAGTTTACATTTTAAGAGGATGCAGAACACATTACATACACAATCAATTAAAAATACAAATACAAAAAATATAGAAAATATTAAAATTATCTACACTACTTACAAAGAGACTATGGTATACTAATGGCGAAAATGTGCTTTGGGTCCCCTGTTTGGCGCATTTTCAAAAAATCGTCAACTGGCGCGTTTTTGCATGTTGTCTAGCGGAGTTGAATGCTCCGAGAGAAACTGTGCGAAAACAGCGTTTTCATGGCGACGAAACCGAAATCCGTTTTTTTAACGAATTTCATCGTTCGTATGGTAACGAAAACAAAAATAATGTTTTTTTACGAATTGTTTAACAAAAAATACATATATAATTATATAAAATATAACAAAAAAACAGGATTACCACAAGGAGTGAATTTAGGATGAAATAGTCGGGGTTACCACATTTTCCGTCTCTACCGCCCATTTGGCGAGAAAGGAGAAAGTCCTTTACGTCGAATCGAGTTCCACAACCAAACTTTGTAACCTTCCTGAAATTCATGTCCTGTTCATATATAATAACACGTGGCAGTATGATTTCTAAAATTTCGAAATGCTTATGTCAGACATTAGTCTGAAATGTGGTGATTTCAATGTTACCACAGTAAACCAAAATTAATTAAAACTTTGTACACATTTAATATAGTTTTTTTTCATTATAGAAATGTTTAGTAAAGAATGATATAATTATTGTATGCTGATGTGCTATTTAATTCCTTACTAGTAACAGCTTGTAAACTATGGATGACATGTCATCCAGATAACAATCTTCGGTCACTCTGTTTATTCCTTTTAAGTTTTAGAATAGTTTTATTATCATGTTAGCAATGAAAAATCCATTGAGCTCACAAACTTTTTTTTTCAATACAGTTAGGTGCTACATTAAATCAATTAATATAACCAGAAATATAATTTTCCAAACATATGTTTCTTATTAAAATTTGATTGTTAAAAATGTCAAACCTATTTCTTACATCGCGAATAGAGTTCATGTAGTATAGGACAAATTAATATTATTATGTTTGAAAGAACTTAAATGTTTAAATTCATTAAATTTAACATATGATCTTGTGATATTTATATATACACTACTGGCCATTAAAATTGCTACACCAAGAAGGCAACATGCTACAGACGTGAAATTTATACGAAAGGAAGAAGGTGCTGTGATATGCAAATGATTAGCTTTACAGCACATTCAGACAAAGCAGGCGCCAGTAGCGACACCTACATTGTATTTAAATAAGGAAATTGTGCAGCCGGTTCCTCATACACAAATTGCATTTGAACGTTGTTGCTTGGTGAAAAGTTGTTGTGATGCCTCATGTAAGAAGGAGAAATGCGTACCAGCACCATTCTTAATTTGATAAAGGTCGAATTGTAGCGTACCGGGATTTCGGTTTACCTTATCGCAGTATTGCTGCTCGCGTTGGTCGAGATTCAATGACTGTTAGCAGAATATGGAATCGATGGGTTCAGGACGGTAATACGGAACGTCATGAGGGATCTCAACGGCCACCTATCACTAGCAGCCGAAAAGACAGGCATATTATCCGAATGGCCGTAATGGATGGTGCAACCACGTCATGAGCCGTGAGTTAAGAAACGGGGTCGTTTAGAAGACAAAAAGTGTCTGCACGAACAGTTCGACGACGTTTGAAGAATTATGGACTCTCAGCTCGGGAACCATGGCTGTGGCTTCCCTTCACGCTGCGTCATAGACAAGAGCGCCTGCAATGGTGTGATCAACGACGAACCTGGGCGCACGAATGGCGAGACGTCATCTTTTCAGATGAATCCAGGATTTGTGTACAGCATCATTATGGTCGCGTCCGTGTTTGGCGGCATTGTGGTGAACGCACACTTGCAGCGTGCATTCGTCATAGTCTTACTGGCCCATCACCTGGCGTGATGGTATGGGGTGCCATTGGATACACGTCTCGGTCACCTTTTGTTCGCATTGATGATGTTTTGAACAGTTCACGTTACATTTCTGGTGTGCTACGAACCATGGCTCTACCCTGTATTCGAGCCCTGCGAAACCTTACGTTTCAGCAGGATAATGCCCGACCGCATGTTACCAGTATTGTACGGACCTTCCTTGATACGGAACATGTTCGGCTATCCCTGGCTAGCATGTTCTCCAGATTTTTCACCAATATAAAACGTCTGGTCAATAGTTGCCAAGCGACTGGCTCGTCACCAAAGTCCAGTCACTACGGTTGATGAACTGTGGCATCGTGTTGAAGCTGCATGGGCATCTGTACCTGTACATGCAATCCAATCTCTGTTTGACTCAAATCCCAAGCGTATAACTGCTTTTATTACTGCCACAGGTGGTTGTTCTGGGTACTGATTTCTCAGGATCTATATATATCCAGCCAAATATTTTGAAAATTTAATCACTTGTTATTTCTAGTATAATATATTTGTCCAATAAATATCATTTTGTTATCTGCATTTCTTACTGGTGTAGCAATTGTAATAGCCAGTAGTGTAAATAAAATATTGTATGTGAATTCCATATAATTTTTAATCCTTTTTCTTTTAAAATTTTGTCTTAATTATAATTATTTTAATATCAATAGCATTAATTGACCAAAATAAGCAGCTTATGCATATTTAATCTTAAATAAATACGATGTTATTATATATTGCATACTCCTCAAACATCTGCGTTTGTTTAAAGTGGTGAAGGGCATTTCCAAATATTATTTGTTATTCAATATTTTGAATTAACCTACGAACCACTAAAGTTATTGCTTATTTCTTAACAAGATATTTCTGTAATCAATCTCAAATTGCATAAACTTCGAACTGTAATACAAAATTTTAATATTGTACATGTTTTACGATTTCAGATGTAAATTTTCACATTAACTTCCTGTAAGTTAAAATCTTTTAGATTTCAAAAGCTGAAGAAATAATATAAAAGAATCAGAAAAGAAACTTTCAAATGGAACAATATTGAATTAGAATTTAAGGCACCAATATAATTGTTGACCATTTCCGTGTGACCGAAGTCATCAAATGTTGCCGCTTATATTCTTGTGTTTTAAATTTATTTATACTTAAATTCACATTTCAATTTTTTAAATTATAATGATTTTTGTATTGATTACAATATTTATAGGAATGTTTCAAATTCTCGGAATATTAAACCCTCTTTCGAAAAACTTTGCTCGGAAAGACAGGCCCAATAAATGAGTGCTCATCTTACCTTTCTCTTGGTTCCCCGAAAACACGTTAATTCTGCACCATTTCAGTTAATAGCAGACACAGGTATATATCATGGAATGCAATCAATTAAAAGTGAAAACTATTTTTTCTGAATAATAATTTTAGGAGTAAAATGTACGAAGTTTTTTCTGAAAATATATTAAAAATCTAAATTTATGAAAGATTACCTTTTTTAATAAAATATAAATATATCAATAAAAGAAGCTGCCTTATAGTTTTGTTGTCCAGTAGTTTCAGGGCAAGCATGTGTCCGAAACAATTAACCCTTTACTTATCATCCAGTTCTTGCTAGGCGAATGGTGAGTGTAGCCAAACTTATTTTTTACAAATGCTATGAATAATAATAAGTTTGGCCTACACTCACCCGTGCCCAAAGTGACCGGAGCCAGGATAGCCGAGGTTCTAGTGCAGATATGGGTTTCCAGATTCGGCGCACCCTTACAAATTCATGCTCTGAAAGAAGGACCCAAGGAAGTCACTAATAATTATTAAATTTGTTTTTAATTTAATAAATTGTTTTAAATTACTAAGTTAATTAATAAATATGTCGAAATGTATTTTGTTTTGTATGTTTGTACTTTCGTTTGAATTACTTAATTATTTTTAAATAACATTTTCTCTTGAATATGCTCCCGCCCATGTAGGAGGCGTGCCCCACAGGTTGAGAATAATCGATTATATATATAGATATATATTATTGTTTGAAAACTACCATATTGGCTTATTTAAGAACATATACATTTTTCACATTTTATTATAAATAATAATTATGTAGAAAAGTTTCCATACAAAAATTATCTCAAATAAATATGTTTAATCTAAATTTAAATAAAATTAATGTAGTTTATTTAGATGCAAATTTATTCTCGTTGAGATAAAGTATCTTTTACTAAAGCTAAAAACTAGACTATTCATCAACAATACCAGATTGCATGAAATGTTTAAACTGTCATTTATAATTTGAGCATATTTTAGGAAGAGAAATGTAAAAGACGCTTAAATTCTAGATAATTATTCTGCATTAGAACAATTTCAATATTTTAATACATTAACAAATTAAAATAATAGCATTTTGTAAAATGGATGAAAAAGTTATTTGGTAAAGTTACGTAAAATTTTATTTAAAGACTTATGATGAAAAAAAAATAAAAATTATTATTAGATTATAAAGACTTATGATGAAATTAAAATACAGAAGTTTGATTGGTTTGCTTCTCAGTGGTTAATTTTTTCACAAGAGGGCTACCTAGAATAGGACCGGAAACAATGTTAATTCTACACCATTATCATACATCCAATCCGATGCGGAATTTCAATCCACAAACTTTTCAGCTGAAGGCAAAAGCGATAAATATTTTTCAAACAGATTGGCTTACGGTAGTTTTGATACAACACTTTATAAATTTTAATATATATATATATATATATATATATATATATACTAATCTGATCCAAAGTACAGTGTTTTATATATTTCGAATATAAAAATACATCATTGTAGAAAAAATATTTTTCATATATTGTTTGAGTTATTCTATATGAAAGAATATGTTTTATGCGATATCTTAACTCATTTGGTTAAAGGAATCATTTTTAAATTTTTTTGCAATTTTTTTAAAGATTTTTCATTGTTTCCAAAAATTGCTTCAAAACTTTGATATTTGATTAAAATATTGCTACATGACGTGAGATATTTTCAAAATAGATATCTTGGAAAACAATAAGAATAAACGTGCAACACATGTTTTTATGTAGAAAACAAATTGTGTTGAAAATAATATAGAATTGAATATCGAAAAATGGCTCTTTGCACCGCGTAAAAGCGTAAAATATTTCTATTCTTGGGTTTGCTCCAGACATTTCTTAGGCAAAAAAAAAAAAAAAAAGGATTATTACCATTTTATTTTCTGTATGTACACATTTAAGCAGAACTGAACTTCGTTCTTTCTCAATTTCTCTGCGAAGGAAATATTGGTTTTATTTTGCTGTTTTGCTGACAACTATATGCTATTGAGACATTAGTTGGGCGATAGATTCATTTTGAGGTTCATTAGATAGTGCATTGTAAAAATGTTTTGATTTTAATTTACTGAGAAATATTTGAACATCCTTGCCTATAGGAAGAATTGATCTAACTCAGGTTAATTAATTTAAACAACACTATATAATTATGTTAGAAAACAACAAATTTTTAAATCTTCTGATTTTAAAATCAATAATTGTCGTGAAATCAAATAATTTTCCGCTGACGTGGAGTAAAGATCGGTCAGCCAAATCTGGTAATATTCTTTTCTTACGAATTAGGAATTACAATAAAAATGGTCATAGCAACTGATTCTGTTGGAAGAATTGAAGCGAAAACTCTTTTTAATTAATGAATTAGCAATCTTAGTAGAAACTGATGAAGGCATCGTGTTTAAAACCCATATTTATGATATATTTTCATAGGTATTTAGAAATTTTTACACATAAATGAGGGACGATGATGACACCTAAGTTGGTAGATAATACCATTTCGGGTATCATTTACGTCTGCTTACCATGAAACAAAATTATATGTAGATTTTTAAGTAAGTTGAGGTTAGTATTAAACCATTTAATAAGTAAGTTATTTTCTGGAACATCATTTGAAATGCATGAATAAACTCATTGTTGAAAAGTAGGTTACAGAAAACAATAAAGATGAATGTTTAGCATTATAATATTGTTCCTCAAAAGGCTAATCAATAAATCTGTGGAATACATAGAAAGTATTTGGTATTAAAATCTTTATTTAATGACTATATTTTATAATTTCAAGAGAAAGCAAGGTTTTAGTGTAAATTCATATTAAAATTTCTGTAAAAATCTAAGCTATTTATTTATTTATTTTAGAGTTTGAATAACGAAAATGAATTATTCCTGTGAAATTTGCATGAAGAAGTTCAATTTAAAGAGAAGTCTTAAAATTCATTACCTTGTACATACAAATGAACGACCATTCTCTTGTGAAGTGTGTAACAAGGAATTCTCTGATAAAAGTTATCTTCGAATTCATTATTTAATTCATACAAAGGAGAAACCTTGTACCTGTGAAATTTGTAACAGGAAGTTCATTCAAAGGGGAAATCTTAAACAGCATTATCTTGTACATACAAAAGAGCAACCATTTTCTTGTGAAGTGTGTAACACGAAATTTTCTCATAAATGTAATCTTAATTGTCATTATAAAATTCATACAAAGGAGAAGCCTTTTAAATGTGAAATCTGCAACAGGATGTTCAGTGAAAAGAAAAATCTTAAAAGGCATTATCTTGTACATACAAATGAGAAACCGTTTTCTTGTGAAATGTGTAACAAGAAATTTTCTAGCAAAAGTAATCTTCAGCGTCATAATTTAATTCATACAATGGAAAAGCCTTTTATTTGTGAAATCTGCAAAAAGATGTTCAGTGTAAAAGGATATCTTAAAAGGCATTATCTTGTACACACAAAGCAGAATCCATTTTAATCTTGTACAGTTGTATAACAAGAAATTCTCTCGAAAACATGTTCTTCATCGACAATTTAGTTCATACAAAAGGAGGGCATTTTTTTAAATCTGTACAGATATATCAATCAAAAAGGGCTGGTTAAAAATTATTGCATGACGCACAAAAGAAAAACAATAACCTATCATTAAATACGTGGCAAAAGAAATGGAATGAAATTTAGTTCTTCATATTGATTGCCTTGTTCATGCATTAAAGAAGTATGTTTCCAGAGAAATGTTTAAAGAAATTTCAAATATATAACTTTAACGGTATTATCTTATAATAATGAGGAAGCAGCGTATTTTTGTGATATGTGACAGTAGTCATTTCAATGAAAATTCCTGAGTAAACATTCCTTGTTTGTTTAAAAATAGAAATTTCATAGCATTGAAATTTACACAAAATACTTCAGTAATTTCTTACGCGACATCATTGTTATAACAAAAATAAATCAATGTACCAGTAAAATATTTAAGTTATTCATGCAAAATTTTGCATTTATGGATATTCTGCATTTCATACACACACAAGTGGAAAAAAGAAAGCTTGTGAATGTTCGTATTTTTATAATATATGGCTTGTTGAGGTTTGTAATGCAGTTTCTAAAGTAAGCCATTTCATTCAGAATGTGTGAAAATATTGCTTTCAAAATTTTGTCTGCAAAATCAATACACTCTTACGACAAAAGAGAATATTTTTTCTGACATAAATAAAAATTAACATTTTCTCAGAAATTACTTTAGAACTTTTTGACTTTTTGTTTTTCACGTTTTTGTAAAATATTTGCCGAACTCAAAATGTATCTACGTTATTTCCATGTTTTGGTGAAGTTTTCAAAAAAGAAAAATAATTGTCTTCAAACATATTTAGCTTATATTATAAAAATGATATTAATATGAAAGCAATTCCACTAAAATAATTTAATTATAACATGTTTTAAGACACCTTAAAATACAAATTTATATTGAACTTAGACTGAGTTCTATTTGTTTCAGCACTGTAATTTGCAGACTGTAATAATCTTTAAACTCTACAATTCTGTGTAAGAATAATATTTTAAATCTTATTAATTTAAAAAAAAAAGACATTTCATTAGTAAATAAAAATTCATTCGAATTTCAAATCATGCTTTATGCCGTCACATAAATTTGTAAATCGCACGAATTTTACGAAGAATTCTGATATTAATGATTTAATATGAATGGCTTGTTTAAAATGATAAAAATAATATTTGATAGATATATTTTATTCTTATTTGCTGCGTAATCTTTGATGTTTTCAAAACCAAAATTAAATTTATTTGTTCATTAATAGAACCGTTTTCCTGATAGTTTTATCACTGTAGTCAAATATGTAGATGAAATTATAAAAATTTAAATGAGTGCATGTAGAAATAGTTAAATCTTTTTATGAATTTGGGCTTCTTATGAATAATTTTCTTGAAGTTAAATTTTTATGTCAGTCTCAGATTATTTTACGATTTCCGTGTAAAATTTAGTCCAAGTATGATAATTTAAATTTCTGAAATACGAATGTGAAATATTTTTGGTATGCATGAAGATTATTTAATAAAATTTGAGCCATTAATGTACTTCCAATGAAATGCTTGCATTGCCTAGAATTTTCGTTTAATGTGCATGAGTGTTTTATATCTATGACAATTGTTTAAAAAATTCTATTTTTTGCTATAATAAAATGTATGCAATTTTTGTTTTTTTAAATTTCGAAAATAAATATTATACATCATGTTTTGTTTATATATTTCCTATATTCTGAACTATACGCAATTAATTTCAAAATGCAGACATTAATTTCATTTTTTTAAATTAGGAATTTTAAGCAGCAGATTATTTCAATGATTTTTTTCTTTATTAAGAATTTCAAAAGTTGATATCTTCAACATAATATAAAAATCATTTCCGCATTTTTAATTAAGAAAGTGGTATATTTTATTAATTATATTGCAATAAATCCGGCACTTACTTTCAATAGGAAACAAATTGCAAAACATGCTTGAAATTTCATTTTGAGCTGCGAAGCTGTTAACAAATTTAAATTTGTTTGCAATAATTGAAAGTTTGTTTAAATATAAATTTAAATATTTTTATTATAATATTATGTTTTTAAACTTGCAGCAGTAAACTCAAATTGACAAATTTGACAAAAAGCAAAATTTTTTGCTTAATCCTTTACGAAATGTCAATGCTAAATTTGCAGCTTAAGTTTTAAGGGCATAATAAAATATTCTTATTGCTCTGAAAAGGAAATATTATTTACTTTATAAGACTATTAATAAAATAGAAGAAAGATAATATATTCCAAGGAGGAAATTTCAAACTTGATTAGTTGATAAAAAAAATCAGAAATATTTTTTTAAATAGCGATCTTAATCTAAATTGTACTTTAAATAATTTTCTGATTTTTTTATAAATATAATTAATTAAAAAGTTGAATACTTAACCGAAATTTATTAATCAATTTACTATGTAATTAAATTGTAAAATTCAGCATTAACAGTAATTATATCCCTTTATCACATAAAATTTTTATTTCAGAAAGTACATTAACAGGTAAAAAGTTCTAAAATATTCAACAAATAACAAGTACAAATATTTATTTGCTTTATTTTCTTTTTTTAAACAAAATCCATACAACATAGTACTAAATATTATAAGCAAATTTGAACTTTTGTAGTGAAATACTTGTTACAAATTACTTATTACATACAAAACGTCCTCGATTAAACATATATTAAAATTTCCCAAAAATATTCGGATTTTCTTTCGTTTACGAAATGAAAATTGTGCTGATACCTAGCCAAAATTAATGGCAACTGAACTGGCTGACAAGTAGTGGGTCATCAAAAGTAAGACAATTTTTATAGCTATTTTTTAAATTTTATTGGCAAAAAATATGTTTTTATAAAAACAATATTTTACTATGTTGAAAACAAATTTTCAGATAGCTCGGTACTTTTTAATCCTACAAACTGTTTTCTGCAAAGCGTAGATTTTCACTATTAAATCTTCATAACGCGTGGCAGTATGATGGCAAAAAAATGCGAAATGCTTGTCTCAGCCATTAGTCTGAAAGGAGGAGAATTCAGTGGTGCCCAAGTGAACGAAAAGTAACAAAAACTAAGCAAACTTTTAATATAGTTTTCATCAAAATAGAAATGTTTTATTATCTTGATTTAAAAATTAATTCAAATTTCAAAACGTACTATTCAATTTCAAAGTACTATTATGTATTGTCTTTGTTAAAATATTGCACATTTTAAATTATTTTTGTTAAAATATTTGATTTTACATTGCATGAATATTCTACTGTTTAAATATATAAAGCATATATTATTTAATCTTCTATAACTGGGGTGATTTCAGAGCATATCAACTGTTTTTAGTTGCACTCTAGCAACACAAAGCAAATTATTATTTAATTCAGACAAAGGATAGAAATTTTACATGTGAAATCTGCAGCAGGATGCTGAGTGAAATTGAATCTTTTTAAAGACATTATCTTGCACACGCAAATCAGAAACAATTTTCTTGTAAAATATGTAAAATGAAATTTTTTTTCTAAAGATTATCTTCAATATTACAATTTAAAATTCATACCAAAAAAAACATTTTACTTTTTGTGACACGGCTTTCAAACGTAAATCTAATCTTAGAATACATTATTTACTACATTGAAAAGACAAGCCTTTTTCCTGTTAGTGGTGTAACAAAGAGTTCTGCTTGAAGAGAAATCTTATGAAACATTATTTAATTCATACAAAGGATAATTTTTTTTTTTTGAATATATAAACCTCATTCTTGTAAAGTCTGCAGTAGAAGTTTCGTTCTCATGATATATCTTTAAAAACCTTATATTCTGCACACAAGAGAATTAGTTTGTTGTAGAATTTGTTTTCAGACAATACAAAAAAGTTAATGTTTTCATTGATTTCTTCATGCCATGAAGATATTTTATTCCAGTTACATGTATTACAATAATTCCAAAGTATTTCTTAAATGCATCAGTTTTTACTAAAGAAAGAAAGTGGTATTTCTGCGAAGATAAATTTATTATTTGATTTAAATATATAAATCAAGTTTTATTTCTTTATGTAACATTAATATAAAAAATTAAATAAAATGTACTTTCCAGTACAGTACTTCTTTTGTGAATAATATGGTAATAATCTCTTGCTGGGACAAGTTTGATTATAAAGCCTAATAAAAATTTAAATGATTTTAAAATAAAAATCTTAAGTATTAAATACTCACTAAAGAATAATACATTTTTTTAAAAAGCAAAAAACGTTCTCTTTACTTAGTAAATTTCTGATATTTCTGCCCAGTTCACATATTAGGTTCTTCAATTCATGGACTCGTAAAGGGATATTAAAATATTTTGTAACAGTTTTAAATATATTATATATATATACATATATATATAATCGATCAAAAGTCTTCAATCGATCAAAACTCTTTCTTTTAAGTTGAAAAAAAATCATAAAATTGAAAATGGAAAATATTGTTTATATTAGAAATAGATGACTAATGTTAACGTAGAAATAAAATGGATGCCAAAATTTTAACTTTCATTTATATAAATAACATTAATGAAATCATAATTTTTCTGTTAACAATTTATGTATAACAAATTTGAAGATTACTTAAGCAAAAAATTTGTTTTCACCTTATTATAAAATGTAATTTTTTTAGTTTACTATTAGAGTTTGCAATATGTGCAATAAAAAAGGATTAAAATTTTAAAATTTTGTGTAAGTATATTAGTCTTACGAGCTTTATTTTCAACAAGGATATTTCAAAAATAAATCCCATGTTATCTCAAGGCTTAGTTTAAGTAATCCATTATAAATTTGTTAATCTCTAAAAATTCATAGGTTTTCAAACTGAATATTTAACACCATTTGTTTTGTAGGAACGTAATATACAGATTACTTTTATTCAATAATATAATTATTGTGACTGCCGAAACATTTTCCGAATATTAGAGAATACCGAATATTTATTAAATTCTGTTTCACAGGAAAGATCTACAATTTTAGTGATTAAAAATATGTCTTATTTAAAAATTAAACATACAAATATTAGTGTATACTAATTTTCTAATTAAATTTTTATATTAAAGCTTAAAATGCAATGCATACTTTGTTTTATAACTCTGTTCATGCTAATAAAAATGAAAATTAAGTTGAAATATATTGAATGTGAAAAAAATACTGAGTGTATTAAAATCACTCGAATTGCTTATAGATTTGGACAGTTGATGATTAATTTTATTTAAATTTAAATATATGTAAATTAGGCTTAGATAATTTAACAATTTTACATCTAAAATTTAGTGACAATAAGATCACTTAAATTTCAACCTTACCTATCTGCAATATTTTGTTTTTTCTAAAAGACTTTGATATGGAATTCTAATCATTAATATACTTCGAATGAAACGTTTCTTTTGATTTAAATTAAGTTTAATATGCATGTGATTTATAGTAGTAGCCATTGTTCAATAAATTATGTTATTTCTTTAAATAAAAATTTAGTAGTAGAGATCTCTCTTCCAAGAAATCAGATGATCTTTGGCTAACCAAAATAATGCAGCACCGAATCGATACAGAAAATCATCCACCCATTCAACAACATCCGAGAAGACTACCATTCGCTAAGCAGGAAGAGGTGGATAATCTACTGATGGAAATGTAGCAGAATGACATTAAGCCATCAGAGAGCCCTTGGGATTCACCTATTATTTTGTTTTGGAAGAAAGATGGTTCTACGTGATTCTGCGTTGACTATCGTCGTTTAAACAACATCACTAAAAAAGATAGTTACCCTCTTCCTAGGATTGACGATACACTTGATGATTTATCCAGAAATCAATGGTTTGCGGCTTTTTATCTCAAGAGTGGTTACTGGCAAGTAGAGATACATCCTGAGGATCGGGAAAAGACTGCATTCACCATAGTATAAGAACTTTGGCAGTTTAAGGTTATGCTATTTGTGCTTCTGCAGCGTTTGAGTGCCTGATGGAGACAGTATTACGAGGATATTCCTACGAAGCCTGTTTGGTATATCCTACAATGATGATATCGCCCAAACAGCCTACGAAGCTTGTTTGGACGATATCATCATTATAGGGCGCACATTCGAAGTCCATCTAAGAAACATCAGAAAGATGCTGGAAAATTTAAAAATAGCCAACCTGAAGCTGAATCCTTGCAAATGTAATTTATTTCGACGTGAAGTAAGCTATCTGGGGCACATTATCTCTGCTGAAGGTGTAAGCACAGATCCTGAAATGATCTCTGCAGTTAAGAACAGGAGTCGTCCAGAAGATGTGCACCAATTAAGATGTTTTCTTGGACTATGCACGTATTGCAGGAAATTTGTTAAGGGTTTTTTTAAGTATTCTCAGACCCCTTCACAAGTTGACAGAAGTTAAACAGAAATTTCTATGGACAGATGAATGTGAGAAAGATTTTAAACAACTGAAGGGGGCGTTACATCTTCGCCCGTTCTTGCATATCCCCAGCCCGGAAAAATACTCATTTTAGACACAGATGCCAGCAACGAAAATATAGGAGCTGTTTTGTCGCAGGAAATTGATGATAAAGAATATGTCATTGCTTATTGGAACAAATGTCTGCCGAAACCCAAGCGAAATTATTGTACAATCAGGAAATAAATTGCTAGCAATCGTTACAGCGATAGAATATTTCCACCATTATCTCTATGGAAGAAAGTTCTTGCTCCGGACATATCACGCATTCTTAACCTGGCTTTTAAATTTTAAAAATCCAGAAGGACAGGTAGCCAGATGAATTCAACGAATCTAGGAGTTTGACTTTAAAATACGTCATCGCAAAAGCACTCTTCATGGAAATGCTGATACTCTATCACGGAGATCGTGTAACGGAAGCTTCCAATATTGTTCTAAAGTAGAGAAGAACTATCAATTAGTAAATCCTTCGATACGCCAAGTTACTGTTTCACCGCCATCGAAACCAGACCCATGGAGTGATGAAGGACTTAGAGAAGCCCAAAAAGAAGACTCAGATATAAATCCAATTTTTTACTTAAAAGAATCTTCTAGTATGAGACCAAATTGGCAAAACATCTCCACCTACAGTTCTGCTACTAAGCAATATTGGGCTCTTTGGGACTCACTCCATATTAGAAATGGCGTATCATACAGGAAATGGGAGTCCAATGATGGACGTAATTTCAAATGTCAGCTTGTTCTTCCAAAATCAAGAATTTCAGATGTTTTGAAAGTATTGCATAGTAGCTCAACTGAAGGCCACTTCGGAGTAATGAAGACTCTACAGAAAGTTCAAGAACGCTTCTATTGGAGTGAAACTAGAAAAGATGTACAGGAATTGTGCCAATCTTGTGATAACTGTGCGGCACGTAAGGGACCAAAGAAACGTATCCGAGGAAGGTTGCAGCGGTATAATGTAGGAGCACCTTTTGAGCGGATAGCATTGGACATTTTGGGTCCTTTACCACTATCTTCAAATGGCAACAAATACATCCTAGTTGTCATGGACTACTTTACTAAGTGCCCTGAAGCGTTTTCAATCCCCGATCAAGAAGCAACTACAGTAGCCGAAGTACTAGTGCAGCAATGGTTTTCTAGATTCGGTGCACCCTTACAAATTCATTCAGATCAATAGACAAATTTCACGTCTGATGTGCTTAAAAGAATGTGTCAAATTATCGAAATAAACAAATCGCAGACCACGTCATTACACCCGCAATCGGACGGCATGGTAGAGAGGTTTACCCGAACCATCTTGAGTAATCTCTCACTTATGGTTTCCAGAAATCAGCAAGATTGGGATTTGAAGCTACTGCTGTTTCTGCTTGCATATCGCAGTGCTGTCCATGAAACTATCGGATATACTCGATCACAAATGCTCTTTGGTCACGAACTTCGTCTCCCTTGTGATCTTCTGTTTGGTCATTCACCGGATACATCTTCATCGCCAGAAGAATACCTTTGAACCCTTCAGGCACGTCTTGAAGATGTCCATAACATCGCTCGAGAACGAATCGACCTGACGACAGAAAGAATGAAGACAAGGTATGAAAAAAGGGCTAAATTTATAAAAGATTAGCTTAATTCTTTCAGAGCAAAGTTTTTCGAAAGAGGGTTTAATATTAGAAATAGACACTCTCAGTTCTTTTTCTATATTTAGCTGATATCTATATTTTGTGTTCAAAAAAGCCACCGCAGAAAATCCAGTTTCACAAAGGTAAGATGTTAAAAATGGTAGTAAAATGCGAAATGCCCTTGTTTATAGTGCAGAAAACTCATCCTCCACTCCTGTCCAAAAATCAAAGATTGATTTATTTCTCAATTGCTTTTTGGTTTCGCCACTTGCCGTGAACTCTATGAAAGTTTCTTCCTCTTCAATTGAGAGTCCTTCGAGAATATTTTGAAATGGATCCCTAACCCACTTGTAACTAGATATCAATTTGTCGTCAGCAAGACAGTACTTTTTAAAATCCTTTGCTAGCACTGCTAAATGATTTTCAATGTTACAAAAACAACTTTTATATATTGTTCTTCAGCCTTGTAAATTTTACTACATTCAAATTTGTAAACATTGTTAAGTTTTCTTGCTTTAAATTTCTGCCCCAATATTCCAATTTCCTAAAAAAGGCCTTAACTTTATCTCTCGTATCCAATATAATCTCTCATGTATGTGTATTTGCTCCTTGCAGTTGAAGAGATTCAAGTTATTTAATTTCTTGAATATGTCAACCATGATGCTTAATTTCATCACAAATAAACTATTGGAAAAATTCTCAACTCCCGTTCTGTTTTCCTCTTTCAGTAAAACGGTGATTTCTTCGTATGTTGCAAAATTTTACTCGTGATAACCATCTTGCCTCGCAATAAAATAGTAACACTGAATGTACTGCCCCCCTGTCTTTACAAAGTGTGGAAAAGATTCTTGATTTCAGGGGTCTCATTTATATATAATTTACTACGGTTACAACTATAGTTAAAACAATATTCAAACCAGGACTCATTTCTTTGGAAGCTAGAGCCATTGTGGTGATATTTGTTTCACAAGCGCTTGAATACTTTGGAATCTTCCGGACACAAAACGAGCACCATCGGTGCATATTCCGTCTCGAAATTTTTCTATTATATGTTTGCCTCGTACATAAAATAATTTAAGATAGCAAATAATGCGAGTGTTGTTGCTTTGAGTTCTATTGGTTTGCAGAAAAGTAATTCTACTACTGAAAAATCATCTAAACTCTTCACCAATGGTGTGAGGATTTTTACATGTGGCTATTTTATATGAAACTTTGTAAGAGGCACTTAAAGCTTTTTTCATTCACAGACGAAGTTTTTTTAAGGAGTGATTTTTCCTTTTCATGTTAATTTTAATTCGAATAATTCTCTGGGTTTGTTTACGTACTCACTATGAGGCGTTTCGAAATTTCGAGAAAATCATCGGAAAATCTTAGCTTAAGTTATTGATCTATGTTACAAAAAGGATAAAAAATTGCAATTCCATGTTTTAAAAAACCAATTTATTGAAAAAAGGTATTTTAAACAACAATAGGAATTTTCTCGTAATTAATGTTTCTAAACCTTTAATTATACTACTTTTTTCGACCAACTCTTTTTATAAATAAATACAAAGAGCTCAGTGTTGTTTCCACAAATAAATATTCTTCTATTTAACAGTATAGGCCATTATATTATTAATGGATCTAACAAGCCAATTTGGGTTGAACTGTCATAGGCCAAAATGGACATCAATGGAAATCGCAACTGTTGTCATATATAATTGAATTTATGGGATAATTTAATTTTGTTCATTTTATTCTCTGAGTTCCATGTGCAAACTACAATTGTGTGGATCAAGAAAGTAATGAACATTTTTCGGATTTTAAAATCATTAAAATAACCTCTTATTGCATGTAATGCTGAACTATGAAATTCTCTTGGGTTGGTTATCTGAAGCTTTATAACCCCTTTTTGCTCATTAAAAGTTCCACAATTTTAAAATTAAAGTTTTCGAAATGAATTCATTCTATCAATCCATGATACCAATGCAACTAATGTAAGATAACTCCTCCTTATCATTATTTTCATTCTCTGGTGTTTTCAAAGATTTGGTGCAGCATTTCACAAAAATGTCCATTTATACTAGAAAAGGAATCTACATCACACTTAACTCACAATGACCTGCAAGACTTCTTTTTTTAAAAAAAATTAAAAGTCATTTTTAATTATTAAAATTGTTAATTGTATATTTTGATTACTGTAACACATAATTACCATACTATAATAAAGCTTTTTAATCTATCTTCATTGAATAAGGAAAATAAATGTCATTAAATATGTGTCCCTGAGACGAGATAAATAGAATTAATTTTACTAACGCAAATCTTATTTGTCATCTTAGAAACACAAGATAAAAATTAAAACTTTTATATATTTTTCTCGAAACTATGTAACTTTATTCATAACTACAGCAGAATTATACATATTTTGTAAAAATGTGTTAATAATATTTGAACTTTTTACACAAAAAATTTAAATAAGTAATGAAATAAATTCATTAAAGTAATTTGTCATTTCATGACACTAAAATTGCCCAATAGATGTAGATTTTCTAGAACACATTTAAGTAATGTATTCAAATATTCTTTAAAGTTTTTCATAATTGTTTAATCATACTTTTATTTAGAATTATAAATGTACAAAACTACTGAAAGTTATAAATTCATTAAATTGTCCTGACACAATATTTTTAATTTTTCACCACAGGGAAAAAATATTATTTCTTGATCTGGAAACTAGAAATGAAAACTAATCTGTTAAGCTAACTTTTTAAACTTTATTTTTCAAAAGCTACTGAATTCAGTTTGATGAAATCCTATTTAGAACTTTTCAATATCTTTCGGCTCACTCAACCATAGAATTTTTATCAAAAACATTAACCAGAATTCTGCAAACAATTGTATTTAAATGAAATTAATTGCTCAGTACACTAAAAACAAATTATTGATATAGGGATTGTACAAATACAAACATTTCAAAATCAATTATTTATACGAATTTTTAAGGTTGAAGTGTATATATGCTAATAAAAATTCATTACGATAATTTTTTGGCACAAGAACTAATAGATAATATATATTCCATATTTAATTTTACAGTGATTTAATTTATGAGCTAACTTTTATATAGATAATTTCCTCGAATGAAGTTTATTTCCAGTATCTCAACAGAATGAAAGATTTTAGATTTATAATACATTCCATAAATTAAAAGTTCAAAATTAATTAGATAATTGATTCATAAAATACAAAATCCAATGAATTTCATGCGGTATTAAAATATTTGTATTTAATTATGCATGATATTTTTCCTAAGTTCATTCATTTTTTAAATAGTAAAAGAAAAATTTCAAATTCAAACATCTTAGATAAATATTAATCAAAATGTTAAACCATGACATCCTTCTATGTAAAAAAAAACAATTAAATATTACACAAAGATTTAATTTGATTATTAAATTTCACATACTTGCTTATAAATAACAATGTTATTCTGAAGTTTGTTTTAAAGATTACTACCGTAAATAATTTTCATTTTACTTGTAAACTATTTAATATTACAGATATGTATTTTATCTGTTAATATATTTAATGAAATATAAATTTAATGGAAGAAATTGTCGTAATATCTGTTAATCTACAATTTAAGCAGAGAAGTTCATTTAGGTGTCAAGTTTATAAAGGAGTTTTTCTCAGATAATTCAGTTTTTACAATATATTTACGTAAAAATATCAGAAAACAATAAAATAAAATAAAAAAAAACATTTTAAATTAAATTGCTTGGCTGACAAAAAATTTGATTTTCTTATGCACAATACAAAATCAAAAATTTTCTCTTTGGTTCTCACCATCTTTTCTCTGTTTACTTACAAATAATTCTGCCATATCAAAGATTTTATGTTTTTAATAACATATACTTAATGATTTAAGCAACATTAGCAATATTGGTAATTAATAGGATTTTTAATTAATTTCCTTTTCTTGATAAATTTATAAATTTAGTTTCATATTTTAATTTATTGATTATTTTTATAAGCCATTTTAGATGTATATAAATTTTTGTTACTACATATTTCCAAGCACAATATTATAATAATAAGAATGTTTAAATTGAAATAAAATTCTCAAATATTGAAAATAAAAGGTAAGAGAACAAAATCAGATTTGAAGTATTTTTGCCAATGCTATTCCTATTAAAAATAGCTGCCAAACGTAATGCAAAGTTAAATAAAATATATAGATTTCTTATGTGAAGATGTCGAAATCTATATTAAATTATCGTCATATTTATAAAATTTTTTTTTGAATGAAAAAATTATTGAAACAATCTAGTGCTTAAAATTATACTTAAATTTCTGTATTTTGCAAAATATTGCGTGTGTTTTAAAAATATATGAAGTATAAATAAAATATGCTACATAATATATTCTGTAAAAATTACTAAAGTTTTATTCAAAGAAATAACATAAATTATTGAACAATAGCTATTACTATCAACCGGCCAGCTTGTCTAGTGATTAGTGTGCCTACGGATAGGAAGTTCCTGGGTTCGAATCCCGGTTCAGGAATGGATGTACTTTCTCTCTATCCTGTTTTTGTCTTTCCTTGTGTGTGGGAGTGAGTGAGTGATTGTCTTTTTCTGGTGCAAAATTCAAAATGGACATACTGAGCCGAATGAAACTTTAAAATTCTATCAAATCAGAATAAAATATCAATTATAAAATTGGCAAACAAGTTTGTTGCAGTAAAAGACTATAAATTTGAATCTTATTTAAAATTTAATTTGGAGTAAAGAGAATGCGTTATAAGCAGTGCAAAATTCTGATAGTACTTAAGAAAGCAAAGAGATTTGAATGAGCCACTTCCTCAATCAAGTGCAGTAAATTTAAGACAGTGTTGTGGAAAAAGGTAAGACGAAGATGGTTAAAATTCAATTAAGATATATTGTTAAAACTATTTTACAACTCGAACACTAAGAAGTGCAGGTTCCTTAAATAAAATATAACTATGTGTCAAACGAGTATGACCGATTCGAAGTCTGGATAAAATAACGTCAGCACGTCTGTATGAGATATTACTCCAGTTCCGAATGAGAGGTTTAACACAGAAGAGTTTGTTTGTTACTTGCGTTTTCCAAGAATTCTGCCAAATAGAATGCGTACATTCAAAGATTGAATGCTTGATATCAGTGTAAGTGATTGCTTGGTCTACAGGGTCTTTACCTTCTTTAGCAGCTAAGTCTGCTAATTCATTGCCAGTAATACCGACATGACTAGGTATCCAGCAAAACAATATTATGAGACATTTCATTTAACAAAGCTAAGATTTTATAAATCAGGGGATGAAAGTGTTGAGGAAATTTGAGCTGTTTCATAATGCTCATACTGTCAGTATAAATGCAGAATTTGCGGTTGCGAGAGCACTTGATTATGTTAAGAGCTTTCAAAATGGCAACAATTTCAGCTGTGTTAATAGAATAGATTGACGGAAGACAATAACTATAGATATCAATGCCATAAACTATGCCACACCCGACGTGTCTTTCTGTTTTTGATCCATCAGTAAAGATTGGGATGTAATCATGAAATTGATTCCGATGAAAACCATAAATTTGTTTGGAAATTATGGGATCAGTATGTTTTTCGTTAAACAGAGGAAAGTTGTTTAAACAGCGTATTTGTGGAAAAGCCCATGGAAGAATACTATTGTAGTCAGCAATCTCAACTCTAGTTAAAAGAAGATCCGCTTCCTCTATAAGAGGTGGAATCCTAGCATAAAAGGGAGGAGTACAAGAAGGGCGAGCGTTAAAAAGTCTCTTTAACGTAGAGTCAACTCTAGCAGACCTTAGTGGATGGTTTAGAGTAGAAAAACTCTTGAAACAATAATTAAGAGAAAGCTTAATGCGTCGTAGTTTTAAAGGAGGTATGTTGCAGTTAACATAGAGATTGTCGACAGGTGAGGTGCGAAACGCTTCACTACAGATACGAAGTGCAGCTTTATGAATCGGGTCTAATCATTTTAGGTCTAATCATTTGAAACTGAGCCATAATCCACACTCCCATAATCGATACGAGACAATATAACAGACTGGTATATTCTGCACAACGAGATTCGATCAGCACCCCAAGAAGTATTGGAAAGAACTTTTAGTATGTTAAGAGATCTTTCGCATTTCTTGCGCAAATGTAATATATGGGGAAAGAGGGTAAGTGTTATCAAAAATTATCCCAAGGTATCATATCTCCTTAACGACAGGAATGGATACCTCCTGAAGCTGGATATTGGGATTAGGGTGAAAGCCACGTTTCCTACAAAAATGGAGGAAACTGCTCTTACTTGGTGAAATGGTATAGCCATTTTTCACCATGGGATTAGGGTGAAAGCCACAAATCAATCAGTAATTTGATTTACAGCAATCTGTAGCTGTCGTCCAATTGAATTTATAGCTGAACCTTGACAGGAAATCCGCAAGTCATCCATGTAAAGTGTACTTTTAATACAAGAAGGTAATACAGATAAAATCTTGGAAATATAAACAATAAATGATGTTACACTAAGTACACTATCCTGAGGAACGCCCTCCGTTTGAACACATGATCTAGACAAAACAGACCCAATGCGCACTTTAAAACTTCTTTTTTGAAGGAAGTTTTGAATAAAAAGTGGTAGGTTACCATGGAGATTAAAGCCATGTAAGGTCCGAATAATTCCATAGCGCCAGGTTCTATCGTGGGCCTTCTCAATATCTAAGAATATTGATACAAGATGGTTCCTATGAACGAAAGGGGTTCTAACGTCATTTTCCGAATTAATATTGTCTAACGTAGATCTACCCTGACTTAAGCCACTTTGCTGCTGAGGTATACACCTATTGTTTTCTAAGTAGAAAATAAGACGGTCATTTACAATGCGTTCCATCGTTTTACAAAGGCAGCTTGTTAAGGCTACAGGACGATAACTTAAAGGGTCTTTAGGATCTTTTCCTGGTTTTAGGATGGGGATGACTATTGCTTCTTGCCACATAGAAGGGAAAATATTTTCCTGCCAGATTCTGTTGAAGAGGAACAGGATATTGGTAAGAGAGACTGGTCTTAGATGGCGGAGCATTTGGTAATTCCATCTGGACCTGGACTGGTACGTATTATGGGTCTTGGATAGAGCCTTTTGTAGCTCATACATGTGAAATTAGTAGTTGTAGGGCAACTGTTCAGAATTATTAAAATTTATGTTGATCTGCTCAGTACGACTCTTATACTCTTGGAAAAAAAGGTGTGTAAGAGTCAGACTAAATCATCCGAAGAAGAATAAATTGCAGTGTTAGTAATCAATATCGGGAAAAAGAGCTAGATGTAATATTTGATGTATATCGTATCCAAGAGTCCTTTTGACTTTGACGACAAATCTTGCGGTCTATAGCCTTTGCTTTTTTAAAGATAATTAGATTATTTGTAGTAGAATGTCTTCGAAAAATATTCCAAAACTTTTTTTTGTTCACGGTAGGCTTTTGCGCAGGTTTCATTCCACCAGGGTTTCCGCAATTTTCGAGGACAAGAGGAATATTTTGGAATGGATATTTCAGCAGCTTTCATAATAATATTTGTGGCATTAATAACAGCATCATTTAATATCAGTGTTTGTAATCATTGCTTCTGTAATAATTGCCAGTTCTGCAGAAGAATGCCAGCCTGCCTTTTGATACTTAAAGGTGGTAGGTTGTAAGCCATTAGAAGGTGGACCATCAAAAGTAAGGATTACAGGAAAATGGTCACTGTTATACAAATAATTTTCAGTGATCAGGTCCAAATAAGGAAATAAAATAGGTGAGCAAATAGCCAAATCTATGGAATGAAATGTTTTCGTAAGAGCATGAAAGTGATCTTTATATAGCAGACAGAGGTATATTTTCATCTTTATTTAGCAGACAGAGGCAGTGATCAGTTATCAGCTGCTCGATCTGTCGTCCTCGAGAATTTGTATTAGTACTTCCCCACAGAGCACTATGACCATTAAAATCACCTATTAATACATAAGGAACGGGAAATTGCTGCAATAGTTTAAGTTGCTTTGGGAAATGACATTACGTGGTGGTAGGTAAATGTTATAGACAGTGATTCGAAAATTAATATGTATCTCAACTGCCACAGCTTGCAGCGAAGTACTTAATGGAAATACTGTGTAGGGATAGTTATTCGAAGCAAGAATGCACACCCCACCTGATACATAATCATTAGTTATGTCCATTCGATAAGGCGTGTAACCTTTTATTTTCCAAATAGTATGAGATTTCAAGTTGGTTTCTTGGAGAGTTAGACAAGCATGAGAGTGAATTCATTATGTCTTTAATGTCAGATATATGCGTGCGGAGTCCATGGAAATTCCAAGAAATAAGAACCACCATTATGAAGTTTCTTTTTACAGTGACGTGATCTGTTCTTCGCAATGAACTCAAAGTTATCAATATCAGTATCCATATCACTATGGATGTCTGTAGGAAGGCTGGTTTTAAAAGCAATTACTTTTGATTGATCTTTAATCTTAAGCTTTTTTCTGTTATCAGAGTCACTTGTTTTTTGTGGCTTTATAAATATGGACTTCTCTGTAGTAGGTTTGCTTTGTGTTTCAGGTTTAAAAAAGATAATTGATGAAGTGTCTGTCTGTACAGCAGTTGATACTGTTTATTCAATACATGGGCATATGGTTTCTTGAAATTAGTTGCTGTATTTTGAAGTTGTTTTTTCGCGTCGTTTTTATCCATTGAATTTCTTTTTCATGTTACCAGTGTGAGCTGGTCTTAAAAGATGCGCTATGATTTTCTTTACATTTTATAAAAATGGTTCAGATTTACAGTCAGATTCCTGGTGTTCCAGACTTGAGCATCGAGTACATGTAGCTTTTGATCTGCAAAACATTTTAGTGTCCAAATCTGTTACAATTAAAGCATCGTATGGGGTTTGGGATATAAGGTCTTACAAGACAATTCAGGGAATCTGCTTTTAATGAATTGGGAAGATTAAGAGAGTCGAAAGTTAATATCAAGTTTTTTGTGGGGAAAATTTCTTCACCTCGATGGATGGTGATTCGACGGGTATTGCAAACTCTTTGGTTGTTTAATTCTTACAGGATCTCAGTTTCAGATACTGATAAAATGTCTATCTCTGAAATTACACCACGACATTGATTAAGAGATTTATGACTTGAGGCTATGATGGGAATTTCTCCAAAAACTTTTAAAGGTAAAAGAGACTGATGAACTCTCGATTAGTAAATCTTCGGATCTTTGCTTTTTTACATTACTAGGTTCTCCTGCAACTGCCGTAATCTGAGAATTTTGAAAGGTGGCATTTGCTTCAGCATGAACTCGTTCTGAATTAATACGAATTTTGGGTAACCATTTCCAATTCTGCCAAACTTACTATCAATTTGTGACGAGTTAAGGCCCTCGCCATGGCCAGAATTTTTTGGACCCATGAAAAAGAGAAATGTTCATCCCAGTAGGCCCCGGCCCATTACAGATTCCAACAAGGGAAGGTAGTTACCGGATTTGGCAAAAGCCAGCCTCGGCACTTACCTTTGGGGTATCACCAGGATATAGTACTACATGTTGGGTTGAGGATCTAGCGAACATGTCCGCACAACCCAGAATGCAGGACTAGCCCTACAGCACCAGGCAAGGGGTAAAAAATCCTAACATTGCACCAGCCGATTGACTGAGTGCGGGTTCACTCCAGCCACCCGTGAACAGAAAAGCCTGGGCCAAAGGGAACGCTAAGGGACCACAGGATACCTATTTCCCCCTTACGGGACGCCATACACAGCCAACATATGGGGTGGAAGAACAAAGAAAAAAATATACGACCCTTGAAAAGCAAGATGCAACATAAACAAGAAGTCTTGATCTCGACGACGACAAAGAATAGGAAAAGAAAAAGAAAAGTAGAGGACAGGAAGAGAAATTGATAAATATCGCTAGGGTACCTTAGGATAGCGACACCCATATTTACCTAAAGAAGGCAAACCCCTGAGAGGCCTCATGTGTGGGAATCCAGTATGAATGATGCCTACCCTATAAACGGGTCTTTACGACTGTTATGAGAGTGCGATGGTGGCCCACCCCCTGTCGTGCACCCGGGGCAACGCATGGAAGGCTAAGAGGTCGCTATTTCTGACCGGTTCCTTGGCTATTAGGGAACTATAGATTAGTAGACTATGTTGCAGTTGTAACTGTCTACAATCTACCATTGTTGGTGCTGCGTTATTTTGGTTCGCCCAACATCATCTGATTTCTTGGAAAAGAGATCTCTACTACTAAAGTTTTATTTAAAGAAACAACATAATTTATTGAACAATGGCTATTACTATAAATCACATGCTTCTTAAACTTACTTTCAATCAAAGCAAACGTTTCCTTCTAAGTATACTAAAGATTATAATTCCATTTCAAAGTCTTTTAGGGAAAACAATATTGCAGATAGGTAAGGTTAAAATTTTTAAATGATCATATTGTGACTTAATTTTATATGTAAAATTATGAAATTATCTGAGCCTGATGTACATATATTTAAATTTAAACAAAAATCAATCATCAACTGTCCAAATACATAAGCAATTCACACAAGTGATTTTAATGCACTCAGTATTTTCTTCACATTTAATACATTTCAACTTAATTTTCAATTTTATTAGCATGAACAGAGTTATAAAATATAGCATGCATTGTATTTTAAGTTTTAATATTAAAATTTAATTAGAAAATTAGTATACATTAATATTTGTATGTTTAATTTTTAAACAAGACATTTTTAATCGCTATAAATGTGAATATTTTCTGTGAAACAGAATTTAATAAATATTCTATATTCTCTAATATTCGGAAAATGTTTCGGCAGTTACAATAATTACATTATAAAATAAAAGTAATTTGTATTTTATGTTACTAGAAAAAAATTGCAAAATCTTCAGTTTGAAAACATAGGAATTTTTAGGGATTAACAAATTTATAATGGAATACTTAAACTAAGCCTTGAGATTACATGGAATTTATATTTTTGAAACATCCTTGTAGAAAATAAAGCTCGTAAGACTAATATACATACACAAAATTTAAAAATTTTGATCCTTTTTTACTACACATATTGTGGAAACTCTAATAGTGAACTAAAAAAATATACCTTATAATAAGTTGAAAACAAATTTTTTGCTTAAGTTATCTTCAAATTTGTTGTACATAAATTGTTAACAGAAAAATTATGATTTCATTAATGTTATTTATATAAATGAAAGCTAAAACTTTGGCATCCATTTTATTTCTACGTTAACATTAGTCATCTATTTCTAATATAAACAATATTTTCCATTTTCAATTTTATGATTTTTTTTCAACTTAAAAGAAAGTGTTGATCGATTGAAGACTTTTGATCGAAGACTTGATCGATTATATATATATATAATTATATATATATTTAAAACTGTAACAAAATATTTTTAATATCCCTTTATGAGTCTATGAATTGAAGAACCTAATATGTGAACTGGGCAGAAATATCAGACATTTACTAAGTAAAGAGAACGTTTTTTGCTCCTTTAAAAAATGTATTATTCTTTAGTGAGTATTTAATACTTAAGATTTTTATTTTAAAATCATTTAAATTTTTATTAGGCTTTATAATCAAACTTGTCCCAGCAAGAGATTATTACCATATTATTCACAAAAGAAGTACTGTACTGGAAAGTACATTTTATTTAATTTTTTATATTAATGTTACATAAAGAAATAAAACTTGATTTCAATTTATATATTTAAATCAAATAATAAATTTATCTTCGCAGAAATACCACTTTCTTTCTTTAGTAAAAACTGATACATTTAAGAAATAATTTGGAATTATTGTAATACATATAACTGGAATAAAATATCTCCATTGCATGAAGAAATCAATGAAAACATTAACTTTTTTGCATTGTCTGAAAACAAATTCTACAACAAACTCTCTTGTTTGCAGAATATAATGTTTTTAAAGATATATCATGAGAACGAAACTTCTACTGCTGACTTCACAAGAATGAGGTTTATATATTCAAAAATTATCCCTTGTATGAATCAAATAATGCTTCATAAGATTTCTCTTCAAGCAGAAGTCTTTGTTACACCACTAACAGGAAAAAGGGTCGTCTTTTCAATGTAGTAAATAATGTATTCTAAGATTAGATTTACGATTGAAAGCCATGTCACAAATTTCACAAGTAAAATGTCTTTCCTTTATATGAATTAAATAATATTGAAGATAATCTTTCGAAATAAATTTCTTTTTACATATTTTACAAGAAAATGGTTTCTGATTTGCGTGTACAAGATAATGTCTTTAAAAAGATTCAGTCAGCATCCTGCTGCAGTTTTCACATGTAAAATTTCTATCCTTTGTCTGAATTAAATAATAATTTGCTTTGTGTTGCTAGAGTGCAACTAAAAACAGTTGATATGCTCTGAAATCACCCCAGTTATAGAAGATTAAATAATATATGCTTTATATATTTAAACAGTAGAATATTCATGCAATGTAAAATCCAATATTTTAACAAAAATAATTTAAAATGCAATATTATAACAAAGACAATACATAATAGTACTTTGAAACTGAATAATACATTTTAAAATTTGAATTAATTTTTAAATCAAGATAAATGTCTTGTATACTTCTTATAATATGTTCATTCGTGAATATTAAAAACTTACTTCATTTAATATGATGATATTCTCTTACATAGTTCAATTATCAACATATAAGTTGGATGAAATGAATCCAAATATTTTTTCAACATCATATCTTTAAAGAGAGTTTAATCAAAAGTAAATAAAACTTACAATGTTGTCCTAGGTATAATTTTGTCGTAATTTAAAAAAAGTAAAATGCGAATTTAAATATAAATAAATTTAAAACACAAGATTAATCACTAAGCGGCAGCTTTTGTTGACATTGGTCACATGGCAAAGGTCAACAAATATACCAGTGCTTTAAAATCTAATGTAGTATTGTTCCGTTTGAAAGGTTTTTTTTTTTTTTGTGATTCTTCTAAACTATTTCTACAACTATTGAAATCTAAAAGCTAAAAGATTTTAACTTAATGTGGCCATTTACTTCAGAAAGTGTTAAACATGTACAATATTTAAATTTAGTATTACAGTTTGAAATTTACGCAATTTGAGATTTATTACAGCATTATCTTGTTAGGAAATAAGCAATAACTTTAATGGTTCATAGGTTAATTCATAATATCGAATTACAAATATATGCAAATATTTGGAAATGCCCATCATCACGTTAAACAGAAACAGATGTTTGAGGAGTATACAAAATATAATAACATTGTTTTATTATAAGATAAAATATGCATAAGCTGTTTATTTTGGTCAAGTAATGCTATTGATTTTGAAACAATTGTAATTAAGATTATATTCTAAAACAAACGGAACAAAAATTATATGGAATTCACATACAATATTATATTTACACTACTGGCCATTAAAATTGCTACACCAGGAAGAAATGCAGATAACAAAATGGTATTTATTGGACAAATATATTATACTAAAAATAACAAGTGATTAAATTTTCAAAATATTTGGCTGGATAGATCCTGAGAAATCAGTACACAGAACAACCACCTCTGGCACTAATAACACCAGTTATACGCCTGGGCGCATTGAGTAAAACAGAGATTGGATTGCATGTACAGGTACAGATGCCCATGCAGCTTCAACACAATGCCACAGTTCATCAACCATAGTGACTGGAGTTTGGTAAAGATCCAGTCGCTCGGCCACCATTGACCAGACGTTTTCTATTGGTGAAAGATCTGGAGAACATGCTGGCCAGGGCAATAGCCGAATATGTTCTGTATCAAGGGAGGTCCGTACAATACCGGTAACATGCGGTCGGGCATTATCCTGCTGAAGCGTACACACTATATTTATATGTAAAAGTTACAATATCATATGTTGAATTTAATGAAATTAAATATTTAAGTTCTTTCACAAACATAATAATGTTAAATTTTCTTATACTACTTAAACTTATAAGATATGTAAGAAATAGGTTTGAGACTTGTAACAATCAAATTTTAATAAGAAACATATTTGGAAAATTATACTTCCGATTACATTAATCGATTTTATTGAGTACCTAAATTGATTGAAAAAATTTTGTGAGAATGATTTTCCATTTCAAACATGATAATAAAACTATTCCAAAACTTAAAAGGAATAAAAAGTGTCCAAAGGCCGTTATAAGTCATCCATAGTTTACAAGGTGTTACTAGTAAGGAATTAAAAATTTCAACATACAATAATTATATCATTCATTATTAAACACCATTTCTATGATGATAAATACAATATTAAATGTGTACAAAATTTTAATTATAATTTTCGTTCACTGGGGCAACATTGAAATCTCCACCTTTCAGACTAATGGCTGACAAGCATTTCGCAGTTTTAAACATCAAACATCAACGTGTTTTAAAGATTAAATAGTGAAAAATCTGCATTTTGGGAAAAAAAATTTGAGGATTAAAAATTACGAGGCTAAATTTTATTATAGTAGTAAAAAGCTACATTTATAAAAAATTTTCTAATAAAATTAAAAATTTGTCTTACTTTTGTTAACTTACTACGTATTACCCAGTTCAGTTCCGATTTATTTTGACTTGTTTTCACCATATTTTTCAATTTGTTAGAGATCTGTCTTTGTCTTTGTTTGTCGCTCAACGGTCATTTTTTGCACACGAGGGCTAATTAGACCGGGACCTACGGCTTAAAGTGGATTCCGAACCACTACAAACATCCATGCCCAAGGTGGGACTCGAACCCACGAACTGTTGAACCGAAGGCAAGAGCGCTAACCATTCGGCTGCCAGCTCGGCAAATTTGTTAGAGAAAAGAGGGATTATTGAAACATCTGATGAAAATTTTAATCGAAAACATTCTGCTATATAAGAAATAATTACAAACAAACATTTCAATATAAAAATTAATATTTGCTTATAATATTTCATACAATGTTATTTGGAATATGTTTAAAAAAATAGAAAACAAAATACAGCGAATAAATATTTTTACTTGCAAACTATTGAATATTTTAGAAATTTTTTTCTGTTAATATAATTTCTGAAATAAGAATTTTATGTGATAAAGGGTTAAAATTATTACTATTAAAAGCAATAATTGTTAAAAGTAATAATTATTAAATAATTATTAAAATTTATTAAAGTACCATTTAAATTAAGGTAGCTTTTTATAAAAACAAATTTCTGATTTTTTTATCAATAAGTCTTCTTTTTCCCCTTTGGAACACATCTTCTGTTTTACTAATAAATTTTTAATGTAAATAATTTTCCCTTATCTGAGCCTTAAGAGTATCGTATTTTGTCCTTAATACATAAGCTACAATATTGGCATTAACATTTAATAGGGTTTTAAGCAAAATTGTTTTTATTAAGTTCATAAATTTGACTATTTAGCTTAATATACTCATCCTTGAAGCGTTCTACACGCATAAAGTTTACTTCTCCAAGTTTAAGAACAGAAAATAACAAAAATATTTAAATTTATACATAAACAAATTTTCACTTAATGAAAATAAAATTTGTTAAAATATTAACAGATCAAAAAATGAAACTTCAAGCAATATTTGGCAATTCTTTTCCTCTTTTCCGATGTTGAATAAAGTTTACTTATTTCTTAAATATATAAATATCAAAATAATTTTAAAATTATACTGAAGATATCCATTTGTGAAATTCTCATGAAAGAAGTAAATTATTGAAACAATCTACTGCTTAAAATTTCATTTTAATATCTGTATTTTGATAATTATTGCAAATAGTTTAAGAATATAGGAAATATCTAAACATAACATGCTACATAAGATTTATTTTGAAGATGTAAAAAACAATGTACTTTTAATTCAAGTAAAAAATAAGGATTGTTTAAACAATTGTTATAAAACATTAGATCACATTAATTAAAATTTAAATAAAAGCAAACATATTGGAAGTACAAGAAGGTCTCGAATTTCATTAAATAATATTTAAGCAAACCAAAAATATTGCACATTTGTATCGCCTTCATTTGAATTACCATACTGAGACTAAATTTTACACGGAAAATCGTTCAATAATCTAAGATTATATAAATTTAACTTCAAATCACATACTTTTTCGTAAAATTGAAATTTATAAATATTTAATAAATATTCCTTATTCTACATTCTTTCTAAATATATCTTGAGGATTACTATTTGCACAATATTTAATAAACATAGTATATATGCTGTATTCAATACATTAAATAAAGTACCAAAACTTCATTTTTTAAGAATACATAAATTTTCAGTGATTTACAAAATTATAGGACTGCATAAAGCATGATTTGAAATTCGATTGAATTTTTATTTACTAATAAAATTTCTTTTCTGAAAACAATACGATTAGAAATAAAGATAAATAAAATGCAGTTTTGAACATTTTTACAGTTTGCAAATTACATTGCTGAAACAAAGATCGCTGTCTGTTATAACGTAAATATAAAATTTGTATTTTAATCAATCTTCCAACTTGATATAATTAAACTAATTTAGGGGAAAGTGTCTATATCAATATAACTTATTTAATAGAAGCTTAAAAAGCTTGTATGCAACTTTGTGTTATTTTTGGAAACTTCTCCCAAAAGTGGCAATAACATTGTTAAACTTTGAGTTCGCTCAATATATTACAAAAATGAAAACAACCAAAAAGGATCTCAAGTAATTTCTGGCAAAGAGATTTTTAAATATCAGAAAACATTTTTAAGTAAAATATTAGTTTTGAAAACACAATTTTCAAACAAACATTTTCACACATCCTGTAGAAAACTGTTTACTTTCTACTGCGCGTGAAGAAGATCGAGAATTCATATATTTTAAAAGTAAGTACTTTCACAAATTTACATTTTTCCATTTGTATGAAATGTGGAATATCAATAACTATAAGATTTTGATTGAATAACTTCCACATTTTATAGGTACTTCGATTCTTTTTTGTTATCATGATGATTTCGCGTAAGAAACCACTGAAATGTCTTATGTAGCTTTCAATTCTAGGAAATGTTTATTTTGAGACAAAGAAAGATAACTCAAGTATTTTGGCTGAAATATTTGGCACATATCGCAAGAATACGTGGCTTCTTCATTACTATAAGATAATACCATTAAAGTTTTAATTTTGAAATTTCTTTAAACATTTTCCTGGAAACATAATTCTCTAATGTATGAACAAGGCAATTAATACAAAGAACTAAGTTTTATTGATATTTCTGCTACATATTTAAGAAAAACGCCTTCTCTTTGTATGAATTAAATTATGTTGCTGAAGAACATATTTTCGAGAGAATTTCTTGTTACACAATTCTCATGAAAACAGTTTCTGATTTGTATGTACAAGATAATGTCTTTTAAGATATCCCATTTGACTGAAATTCCTATTGAAGACTTCACAGATAAAAATTCTTTCCTTTGTATGAATTAAATTGTGAATTCGTAGATAATCATCACGAGAGAATTTCTTGTTACACATTTCACAAAAAATGGTTTCTCGTTTGTATGTAGTCGATAATGCTGTTTAAGAGACCTATTTCAACTGAAATTCCTGTTGCAGATTTCGAAGGTAAAATGTTTCTCCTTTGTAGGAATTAAATAATGACGCCGAACATCACTTTCGAAAGAAAATTTCTTGTTACACACTTCACAAGAGAACGGTTTCTCATTTGTCTGTACAAGGTAATGCCTTTTAAGATTTTTCTTTTCACTGAACATCCTGTTGCAGATTTCACATGTAAAAGGCCTCGCCTTCGTATGAATTAAATAATGATTCTTGTTACACATTTCACAAGAAAAATGGTTGCTCTTTTGTATGTACAAGATAATGATTTTTAAGACATTCCTTTCGAATGAATTTCCTGTTGCAGATTTCACAGGTAAAATGCTTCTCCATTGTATGAATTAAATAATGACGCCAAAGACTACTTTTTCAGGAGAAGTTCATATTGCACACTTCACAAAAAAATGTTTGCTCCCTAGTGTTTACAAGATAGTGGCTATCAAGATTTCCCTTTTGAATGAACTTTCTTTCACAGATTTCACAGGAATAACTCATTTTCTTTAAATGCAATGCTTCTGTAAATTAGGTTTACAAAATTTATTTTCAATATAAGTTTCAGAATGAAACTTTTTTATTATTTTTTTCCACTTACAATATACAGTGCATTTATATACAGACTTTAATAGTAACGATGCTACCATGTGTGTCTAAAAAATAGTACCTGGTATCAGTATGATCATGACACCTAATGCATATAGTTTATCACAACTGCTTTACCAATTTTTTTTGAAAAATGCGATAATTCATATGTTCAAAATGATGTTCCACATAGACACTTATTTCTCAATTTTTTTATATAAATAAAATTACGTTACTAATTAGCTTAAAAGCAAGTAAACTACAATTTCGACATTTCTATGGAAATTTATCATATTTGGAATAAGACTTAACAGATTAGTCGTGGAAATATTCTTATAGAAATATTTTTATGTCTATGAGATATGTGCACAAAAATTACGAAAATAATAAATTCACTCACTTGCATAAAATAGGAAATATATATACTTCATTTTAATTCTTCTATAATTATTTCTAAACAATTTGACATTGATTTTGATGTTCTTAAATTAAAGTTAATATATATAGTGACTTTACCAAAGATCTCTTTTATATTTATTGATCAAAACATCTAAACACAGTTAAAATACTTATAGATTTTAATTATGTTAAAGTGACGAGGAGGACACCTAGGCTAACATAAACAACAATTTTGGTGTACACCTCGTCCCTCAAATAAATTTAGTGTCTATACATTTGTAAATAATTATCGATACTTACAGAATTATTTTGTAAATATTACTTTTAAACTCAAAAGTTTTCAGTAGCTTCTTCTATGAATATAATTTATTTGTTTAATATGTGGTTGCGCTTAATATCCGCGTAACTATAGACATTGTACTCATAACTAATACAATTCCCTCGTAATTTCTAGTTTGTTTGACAAAATTGTACCCTAATTTGGCTATCTGGTTTGCACATAAAGTCATCATAAAAACATTTGGTCTTACGAAAATTTTATTAATAGAAACCATCGACATCTGCTATTTTTACTCTTGATCAATTTGCAATCCAATATATAATGAACTTGAAAATGAATCAATCACCCAACTAATATGCCTTAATAACATACAGTTGTCAGCAAAATAAAACTAATATTTCATTTGTAGAGAAATTAGGAAACTTCAAAGTTCAGTTTTGCTTAAATGTAAATACAGAACATAAAATGGTAATATAATACTTTTATTTTTTTGCTTAAAAATTATCTGCAGCAAACCCAAGAAGATAAATATATATCTCAGTTGCTTTTAATTTCCAATTCTATATTATTTTCTATCAGAATTGTTTTCTAAATAAAAACATGTGTTGTTTGTTTATTCTTATTGTTTGCCAAGAAATCTTTTTTGAAAATTTCTCACGTCATGTTGCAAAAGTTTTATCAGATATAAAAAATTTCAAGCAATATTTGTCAAAAATGAAAAAACTTTAAAGTTGCAAAAAATTTTACAAATGATTCATTTAACCTAAAGATTTAATAAGATAATACATACTTCTTATTATTATTGCAAATAGAATAAATCAAAACATGAAAACTATTTATTCTAAAATGAAGTATTTTTATATTCAAAATATATTAAAAACCGGACAGATGATCAGACTTGTATAGAAATATTAAAAGCTATGAATGAACAGTTTCAACATGAGTTTCCAAAGTGCTCCAGGTTGACACTCAGGGACTTCCAAAGGAGTCCAGATGGGGGTCCACCAAGAAGATGAAAAAGAAACATGGGTTCAGAAAGTTGTAAGTGGTGGTTCACGAAAATATTTCTAGTTTTAATAATAAAGAACAAAATTTTAGGCTTGGATTCACCTATCAACGTAGGCAGGTAGCATCATTCATTAGTAATAAACGAAACTAATCTACACAGAAATATTCGAGAC